>JAVJHY010522943.1:0-18889 GCA_035593235.1 Phascolosoma agassizii | reverse complement strand
GCTCGTCGACTTTCTCGCCCTGGGCATCTCTCCCGAGATCCCATCCGAGGGCTCGGTTGGGGCGAGTGGGGACCTGACGCCTCTGTCCTATGTCGCTGCGACGCTAGCGGGTGAGCGCGAGGTGAGTTTTCGCGGCGAAGTCATGGAGGCGGCCGAGGCGCTGCGGCAGTTGAAGGTTGCGCCGATGAAACTTCAGGCGCGAGAAACGCTTTCGATCATGAACGGCACCTCCGCGATGACGGGGCTTGCTTGTTTGGCTTTCGAGCGCGCGCAGGCCTTGGCGAAGCTTTCCTGCGCGATCACTGCGATGCTGAGTGAAGCGGTCCACGGCAACCCGGCGCACTTCGATGCGCGCATCTTCGAACTCAAACCCCACCCTGGGTCAATTCAGGCAGCTGCTTGGATTCGAGCACACCTAGGTGCCCAATCCGAATCGTCTCAAACCTCACGACCGGTTGCGCGCCTTCAGGACCGCTACTCGCTGCGCTGTGCGCCTCACATCATCGGCGTTTTGCTCGACACACTCGCGTCTGCGCGCGACGTGATCGAAATCGAACTTAACAGCGTGAACGACAATCCGATGCTCGATGTTGAAGAAGCGACCATTCTTCATGGCGGCAATTTCTACGGCGGCCATATCTGTGCGGTCATGGATTCACTGAAGGCTGCCGTCGCGAGCGTGTCGGATCTGCTTGATCGTCAGCTCGCGTTAGTTTGCGGCCCGGATACCAACGGTGGATTGCCTGAAAATCTCGTGCAGGGCGAGGCGCCGGCGTCCTTGGTTCATCACGGCTTCAAGGCAATGCAGATCACGGCGTCCGCGTTGACGGCGGAGGCGCTGAAGCTGACGATGCCCGCCGGCTCATTTAGTCGAAGTACGGAATCCCATAATCAAGACAAAGTCAGCATGGGCACGATTGCCGCGCGGGATTGCCTGCGCATCCTCGAGCTCACGGAGTCGGTCGCCGCGATCGGCACCCTCGCCGCCGTTCAGGCCGTCGACTTGCGTGTTCGATCTGCCGCCGAGAGGCCGAGCGGCGAAAACGCCGTGCCGGTTTCCTCCGCCAGTCTTTCGTTTCGAGCGCGCGTGCGGGCTCGAGTTCCGATGCTCACCGAAGATCGCCGACAGGATTTCGACATCAAAGCCCTCCTCGAGCTCCATCACGCGGGCTCGCTCACCGCCGAAGTCACGGAGCACTGAGTGCACTTTCGGCCCGGGCGGGGAATTCGTCCAACGAGCCTTCGTCTTCCGGCCGCCCGCTTGCCTCGCTCGTCTTTGTTCTGGGGCTCAGGCGGGTTCTGGGACTCAGGCGGGTTCTCGGGCTTAGGCTTGTTCGCGGCCTTAGGCACGGTCGCTCTCGGAGCGCTCGCCGTCTTAATCCCGGTCTTCCTCTTCTCGTTCACCCCCACGCTGGCTCGCGCTGACGACCCGACGCTCGAAAACGTCATGAAGCGCCTCGCTGAAAGCGGCGGTGTCGCAGCCGAGTTTCACGAGTCCCGAACACTCGCCATTCTCGAAGAACCCATCGAATCAAGCGGCATGCTCTATTTCGCACCTCCGGATTGGCTCGCGCGACACATTCTCGAACCCGGCGAATCAAAAGTCATCGTCCGCGACGACCGAGTGACCTTCCGAGACGAAACCGGCGTCCAAGTCCTCCAACTCAGCAGCAGCGAAGTCGCGCGCGCCATGGTCGGCAACGTCATGCTTCTTATGCGCGGCGACCTCCAAGCACTCGAAGCGCAGTACAAGGTCGGATTCAGCATCGCGACGGGCGACGCGAGTTCTCAATCCAGCGCGACATGGATTCTCGAACTCGAACCGCGCGAAAAACTCCTGCGCGGACTAATCGAAAAGCTCCGCGTCCACGGCCGCGAAGACCGTCTCGTCCGGATGGAGACGATTGAAACCAGCGGCGACCATACCCAGACCGACTTTTCGCAGGTCCGCGTCGGCGTTGATTTCTCCGAAGCCGAGCGCGAGTCGATCTTTTCTGTCGAGTCCGAAGCGGTGCGATGAACGACGCGGCAATCCGGTGGGCGACTTTGGCTGTCTGTGTGCTGCTCGCGGCGTACAGTCTGTCGCGCCTCGAACTGACGAACTCGATCACGCACTTCATGCCCGAGAGCAATGAATCTGAACTCGTCGAGCTTTCGCTCCAGCTGGTGGATTCCCCTCTTTCTCACCGCATGGTGCTTTCGATCGGGGGCGACTCACAGCGTTCGGAAGTTGCTCGCCAACTCGCCGATGTTTTGCGCTCCCATCCCGAAGTCGAGTGGATCGAAAGCGGCTTCGACGAATCCCAGATGCGCGGGATCTTTGAACTCTATTTCGACCGGCGCGCTTATCTCGTCTCGGCGCAGCCCGAGACGGAAATTCCTGCACTGCTCACACCGTCGGGGCTCGAGGCGAACGCGAACGCGCTTCGAAAGCGCCTTACCCGGCCGGACTCGATGCTGACCGCAAGAATCGCACCGCGCGATCCGTTAGGCCTCTTCGACCGAATCGTCGAGCGCATCCGGTCCACGCAGCCATCGACTGGACAGACTGCCAGCGGATTTACGAGCCACGACGGCGAACACGCGATTGTCCTCGTCGGACTGGCCTCGTCTCCCTTTGACTTCGCAAGCCAGGTCGTGTTTCTCGAGGACATCGACCGTAAATTCGAGCGACTCCAAGTTGCGTCCGGTGCGACCCTCACGATGGAACGAAGCGGAATCAATCAGGTCGCGGTCGCATCGGAAAAGAACATCAAGGGCGAAGTGAATCTGATCTCGACCGCGTCTCTGGTCGTCGTCTTCGCCCTCTTCCTATTCGTCTTCCGCTCACTCCGCCATCTCTTCGTCGCATTCATCACGCCACTGATCGGGTTCATCGCCGCCCTCAGCGTCATCGTCACCCTCGGCACAAAGCTCCACGGCATCACCCTCGCCTTCGGCTTCGTGCTCCTCGGCGTCGCCATCGACTATCCGATTCATCTCATGAATCACCACGCCCATGCCGCGCCCGGAACGGACGCCCGCGCGAGTGTGGCCCGAATTCGGACCTCCCTTCTTTCCAGTGGCGCGACCACAACGCTCGCTTTCTTAGCGCTCGCGATGAGCGATTTTCCGGGCCTCCACGAAATGGGTTTGTTCGCGGCGATTGGGGTCCCCGTCTCGCTCGCGCTGACGATTTTGTGCCTGCCGGCGTTCTTGGCCGACAGTCGCGCGCCCAGCGGCACACAGGAAATGCTGCGCGGTGGATTCAACAGAATCGTTGCCGCACTCGACGCGCGGCCCGCTTTGACGCTCACCCTACTCGCCGCGTTCGTCCTCGTCGCCGTCTTTGGTCTGCGTCTGATTCGCTGGGAGGACGATCCAAGCCAGTTGATGGCGGCCAATCCCGAAATGATTGCGGAGGGAGAACGCGTCCGACAGCAGGTCGCCGATTTCGACGCAGGCCGTTTCGTCGTTGCGCTGGGTGCCAATCCCGAAGAAGCGCTCGCAGGGAACGATCGCGTTCACGCGCGGCTGCAAGAGGGAATTGCGCGCGGTGTGATCAACGGGATGATGTCGATGCATTCGTTTATTTGGTCGCAGGAGTTGCAGGCACGCAACCTCGCAGCACTTCGCGAGGCCACGCATCTCGCGGACGACGTCGACGACGCCTTTGCCAAGGCCGGCTTTAAGCCCGGCGTGTTTCGCAAAGCCAGCGAAGCGCTCGTCGATGTTCAAGTCGCGCCCCTCGTGCCCGCCGATTTCGAAGGCTCGGCCCTCGCGCGCACAACCGATTCGCTGGTCGATTTGGGCGATCGCTGGGCGGCGGTCACGTATCTGCGCGGCGTCCAAGACGGCCCGGCCATTCGCAATCTGATCGCTGACATCGATCGCGCCCACTACGTTGACCAAGGCGAAATCGTCGCGGACGTCTACCAGGGCTTTCGTGAATCCACGATTAAGATGCTCGCAGTCGGCAGCCTGGTCGTCTTCATCGTGTTAGTGCTTCGCTATCGCGACTTGCGCTGGGGCATGCTGGCGTTCATTCCACCGGCTCTCGCCGCACTCACGACCTTCGGTCTTTTCGGGCTCTTCGGCGTTCCCGTGAACGTCGTCTCCGCAATTAGTCTTCTCGTCGTGCTCGGAATGGGGGTCGACTACGGAATTTTTACGGTCGACAGCGGGCGGGGGACTTTGCAAAGCGATGCCACGCTTCCGAGTCTTATGATTTCGTGTCTCACGTCGATCTGCGTGTTTGGCGTCCTCACGCTCTCGGAGCAAACCGCGCTGCGTTCCCTCGGTATGACGGTCGGCATCGGCACGACGTTGGCGCTCCTCCTCTCGCCTTCGGTGCACGTGCTCGCCCGCCGCCTCGATCGCCACACACGGTCCGCCTAATGCCGCGTGTCTCGCTCTCGACGGGCTGCCTCCTCGCCTTCCTCGTCTTCCTTACCCCCCTCTTGGGTTGTGCAGCGCTCCGTCCCGGCATCGCCGGCACCCCTTGCCCCGTCGCCTGGGCACCCAGCCATCAGATCGATCCCGCGCGCGTCCCGAAACGAACCCGGGTGCAGCTCCGCATCGGCGAGCGCGAGGTTCGCATCGAACTCATCACGCAGGCGAAACCGGATGAATTGATCGCCGTCGGCCTCGCACAGTATGGCGTGCGCCTTTTTACGATTCGGCTGCGCGGAACCGACGTGACGATCGAGGATGCCGCCGGCGCGGAACTCGAGTTCATCGCGACCTGGGTCTTCGACGCGTTCCACCGCGCCTTTCTGATCGACCCCGTCCCCGACGCCAGCGGCCTGGCTTGGGGCAGCGAGCGTGTTCGGGATTTCCGTACCCCAACGGGGACCGCGCGTGTTCCAGGTGAGATCCGCGAGACCGCTGAACCAAAGCGAGCGACGCGTCTACTGCGCCGTGTTTTCGAATTGCGCGGGGCCTCGGGTGTCAATCGCGAAGATGGCGAAGCGGCGGCCGCTACCGAGTCCGTAACGATTGACTATCCTGCTTCTTCTGGAGATGCGGCGGCCGTGCGGTCGCCGGGGTTGTTCGAGGGCGTCGTCCACATCGAGAATCCTTGGTGTGGCTATCGCGCTTCTCTCGCACCGATTTAAGGGCTGAGAGTGGAGATTCGAATTGAGAGCCCAACGAGCACGCGCAGGCTATCCGGTCACGACTTGGTCGGCCGTGAATGCGCTCGGCACGACGACCGATGCGTTTCGGCGCCGGCTTCGCAGTGGCAAGCACGGCTTGTCCGCGGTGCCGGATGGGACTCCCTTCGAGGGACTCTGCGGGCGAGTCGATCCGCACCTGGCTTCGCTTCCCTCGCAGCTGGGTGAGTACGATTCACGAAACAGTCGGTTCATCTACCACGCCCTATCCGAGATCGAAGAGTCGCTTGAAGCGGCACGCGCACGCTGGGGCGTCAAACGACTCGGAATCTGCGTGGGCTCGAGTACTGCGGCGATGGACGAGATCGAGAAGGCCTTTTTTGCTCACGCGAAGGTCGGCACGTCCGTGCCCGATTTCGACGTGCTCGCAGGCGGCTCCGCACATGGTCTGCTTCGTGTGATGCAGCGCATCACAGAATTCGAGGGACCCGCCACCGTCGTTTCCAACGCCTGCGCATCCAGTGGCAAGGCCTTCGCGACGGCACAGCGCTGGCTCGACGCCGATGTCGTCGATGCGGTCATCGTCGGTGGCGCCGACAGCCTCTGCCAGATGACGCTGCGCGGATTTAAGTCTCTAGGTCTGCTCTGCGATGGACCTTCGAAACCCTTTAGTCGTGACAGAGCCGGCATTAACATCGGCGAAGGCGCCGGCTTCGCACTGCTCGAGCGCGACGGCGAGGGGCCGCGACTGATGGGAACGGGCGAGACTTCGGACGCACATCACATGACGCGGCCAGACCCGGAAGGCTCGGGGGCGCGGCGGGCGATGCAAGGGGCACTTTCCCAGGCGGGGATCGATGCGAGCGAAGTCGGCTACATCCACGCCCACGGCACGGGAACGCATTTCAACGATGCCATGGAAGCGCGCGCGATTCGCGATGCCATGGACGGTCGGTCGGAGCCGCTCGTGGTCTCAACGAAAGGCTATCTGGGACACACGTTAGGCGCCGCTGGAATCACCGGGGCGATTTGCGTGCTTGAAGCCCTGGTCGAGGGCTGGGTCCCTGCGAGCGCAGGCGCAGAACCCGCGGACGCCGAGGTCGCTCTCGAAATTCCCGATCGCGCAGTCGACGTCGACCTTCGCGCCGGCATGTGCAACGCATTCGCGTTCGGCGGTAGCAATGTCAGCCTCGTTTTCGAAGGGGCGTCATGAAGCCGGCCTATTTGCGAGGACTGGGAATCTGGACGCCGACCTGCTCGGGCACCGAGGCTTGGTGCCACGACGCGCGGGGCGAAGCCGCGATGCAGGCCGAGGCCAAAATGCTCGAGGGACCGCTGCGGCGGCGCGCTTCCAAACTCACTCGGATGTCCGTTGAGGCGTTTTCGCAGGCCGCTGCGGCCGCCGGTGTCGATCCCCAACAAGTTGCCACGATTTGGGGCACTGCCCATGGCGAACACGCAACAGCGATTAAGCTCCTCAAGATGATGTGTCGGAACGACGGCAAGGTTTCGCCGACGCATTTCCACAACTCCGTGCATAACACACCCAGCGCCTACGCTTCGATTTCGGCGGGCAACGAATCGGGGACAACCACCCTCACGGGCGGGCCTGAGTTGGTCGCCAGCGCCTTGCTCGAAGCCTTCTGCCAGCTCGAAGGGGGCGTCGAAGAAGTCGCTGTGATCGTCGCCGATGAACCCCTCGAAGGGCCCTTCGCGCGCGACGACATGAAGTCGCCCCTCGCCCTCGCCTTCGTGATGGCGGCTCACCCGCGCGGCGCGATGGCAAAGCTCGATCGCTTTCGGCGAATCGATACGCCAGGCATTGACTGGCATCCCGATTTTGGCGGGCTTTATGTCAGTGGTGGATTGGGACTTCTGGAAGCAGCCTGGCAGGGTCGAACCGAAACGGTCGCGCTGGAACTCCGAACGCGAAACGCATCCGCTGAACCTCACTCCGTTTGGGCACTCGACATCGAACCCTGTGCGGCCGAGGCCACTCGCTGAGAGCCTCACCCGGCTACGCCGGGCGCTCCCATCTATTCCCGTGATTAGTTTCCGACCCAGGTCGGTGCCGGAACCGGTCCGCTCGGCGGCGGCGGCGGCGGCGGGGCCGGGCCACCGGTTGCGCCCATGGGCCCGATGCGATTCTTCGACACCACGATCTGGTCGTAATACATCTCGCCATTGGACGGCGGCGCCGTCATCGCCGAACCCTGGCCGAAGTAGTTGCTCCAGTTATTCCAGTAGAACGACTTCACAGGTGCCGTGTCGGTGCCCCGGTAGTTCACGTCCGTGTGATTCATGATGAGTGTTTGATTCGCCGCGGTCATGCCCGGGCAGGTCGCATCATTCGCACAGAAATCGAGCCACACTTCGAGCACGCCATTCGATTGTCCCGGCGTGTTCAGCTTGATATGGGCCTCAAAGAGATACCAGCCGCCCTGATTCATGGACGCGCTCTTACCTTGGTTCGCCTTGAGCCAGCGATTCCCCGCCTGCGGCTGCGTGTTGTACTGAAGCTCGCCACTCTGGAAGGGGTGATGGAAGAGGCCGTATTCGAAGTGGCTACCGTTGAGTGCTTTTTCGAGGCCGAGACCCTTTTGATGGCCATACTTATACCCCGGAGACACCCACCAGTAGTATCGAATATAGAAGTCGGTGCTTCCTGCAATTCCGAAGCGCCCATTGGCACCGGCGCCCATCGTGTCCGTCATGAACATCGAGGTCGCCGTGCAGTTCGTTCCCGCCGCGCCCCCACCGGTGCGCGAAGCACCGCCGCAGCGCCCGTAATTCGTCCCATTCGGATCGCTTGGAAAGAAGACGCCACCAAGCCAGCCATCGTTCTCGGGCAGGTTCGGTTGTTCGGGCGAATACCACCATGCGCCGTCTTCGAAGTCATCGCAGAAGAGTGCGTTCGAAGTCGAGCAGACGGGTTCGGAGGAATCGAATTGTGCTGATGCGGTCGTCGCGCTGAGCGCGATGGCGAGGCCGCACAGCCAGAGACTGCGGAGGATGGGTCGTCGAATCTGGGCCACGGAAAAACTCCTGATCATTCTTTGTTCCCCACACGATTCAGATGCTGAGGCTCGAATTCGATTCCCAGCTTGACCGCGGTGTCGCGGCGCTCCATAGGGCGCGTCGCGATAGGCCTCCCACTGATCGGCCGGAGGCCCAAGACAATCTGTGATGATGGTTACCAGCGCGCGCAACTCGCTTCGAAGTTTGTTGCCGTGACGCAGGCGTCGTTGCGGCCATCAAAGACGGCGCCGAGTGTAACTCGGCCTAGCGGCCCTGGAGCGAATCCCCGCGGGCGCCGCATGCTCACGCTTCGATCAGCGGTCGCCGCCAATCTGATTTTCGATGGGCGGCACGCTCAATAGATAGGCGGCGATCGCGCGTAGGTCCGCAGCCGACAGCTTCGAGTAGCCCTGCTCGATGACCTCAGCCATCAAACCCTGCGTGTCATCGCCCGAGGGCTTCAGGCCTGTCTCGAGATACCAGGTCAGATCAGCGCGACTCCAGCGTCCGATTCCCGTCCCCTTATGGGGCGTGATATTCGGTGCGAGTTCGCCCTCGGGACCGTCGCGCGAACCGGCGAGAGTCAGTGAATCGTCGAGGCCACCGGTCAAGGTGCGAGGCGTATGACACTCGCCGCAGTGGGCCGCTGCTTCGACGAGGTAACGACCGCGGTTCCATTCCGGCGTCTCGTTCGGATCATCCTCGATCGTCTTCGGCAAGAAATTCATCCACTTCCAGCCCGCTACTGTGGCTCGCCATGAAAAGGGAAAAGGTGCGCCGGGCGGCTTATTTTCGCGGCGAATGGCGGGGCGTGAATCTAGGTACGCTTTCAAGTCTCGGAGGTCATCGTCCCGCAATCCCGAGAATGATGGGTAGGGGAAGACCGGAAAATAGTGTTCTCCGCTCGGCGAGAGCCCTTCACGCATCGCGCGAATGAAGTCGGTATCGCTCCAGCCGCCGATCCCGGTTTCGACGTCGGACGTGATGTTCGTGCTGAAGAACACACCGAAGGGCGTTTCAAGTGCCCGACCCCCCGCGAGTTCCGGGGCCGCATCGCGCTCGCCCGGATAATTCGTGTGGCAGGTACACCCACCCGTCGCCTCAAAGATGCGCTGTCCACGAGCCAATCGGTCGAGTTCTGAGTCTACGCCGTTCGCCGGCGCTTCCGCCCGCGCAAGCTGAGGCATCACCGTCAGTCCGAAGGCGATCAAGAGCGCGAGGCATAACAACGTCCGCACAAGAGATCTCTACTTGTTAGTTATTCTTGTAGGATTCTTCTTTAGGCTTGCGATAGGCCTTGTGGCAGCCTCCACAGCTCTTCCCGAGCTGTTTCACTGCGGGTCCCATTGCCTTCCCGTCGCCGCTCGCAGCCGCCGTCTGCAGAATCACCGAGGCCTCTTCGAAGTCAGCGATCGCTTCCTCAAAGCCCGACCAATCGCTCCAAATTTTGGGCTTCGCGTCGGACATATCACCCGTCGCTTGATGCTTGAAGGCCGCGGCGACGAGCTTCGCATTTTCGGCGAGCTGCGCAGCGTGGTTCTCGATATGGCCGGGAAAGGCCATTCCGTTTTTCAGAATTGTGCTGATGCTGCCCATGTTCGCGCCGACGGCCGACATAACGCTTTGTCGGTAACGCGTATGCGCCGCGTCCTTCTCTTCATCCGCCGAGGCCGTTCCCGAAGAAATTGCAATCGTGGCAAGCGTCAAAATCGCGATTGTCAGCGGATTGCGAACGCGTTGCGATAGCCGTTGGGACAGCGGTGAGAAGTTCGTCATTCTGGCTCCTTGATGGGTGGGCGAACACAGGACCCCCGATGAAAGCACAGCGTGCTCTTCGTGCCACGCAAATGCAGTCCCCGATCAATCTTCCACCCGACGCGAACGTGCGGCGAGTCGGTCGGCGTGTACGAGCGTCTTCGAGCTCACCTTGCTAAGTCCCTGGCGATTCGCCGCGGCAGCGCGGGGCGTTGCGACGTGCATCGGCACTAACGCCTCCGCCGCCGTCAGCGTCGCATCATCGAAGCGTGCGCTTGATAAGATCACGCCGTCAATTCTAAGGGTCTCTTGCATCGCCGCGAGCACATCAGCGACGCCAATCGACGGATCGATGTCCGCGATTCCACCGGCTGTTTCCGGAACGAAATCCAGTTCCAGCGCTTCATAGACCGGAATCAAAACACTTCGAAGCCGAGTCGTTTGCCCGACCGTGAGCACGCCACCCACGTGAGCGCCGCCTCGAATTACACGCTGGCCGACGCCCATGACCTTCAGACGGCCTTCGACATTCACGGAGTAATCGCCCGGACAATATTCGCCGGGAATCTCGCCCACGCGCGCGTCCAGCCCCAAACGCTCGAGCGTCCGCACGATGATGTCCGTCAGGTGTTCGAATCGTGGGCGAATATGATTTCGGGCATTGCCGTCTGCCGTCGCCCACGCGAAGGCCATCGACTCTTCTAAGAATACGGCGGCATGACCGCCCGCGAGACGAATTGCCGAGTGAAAGCCGGCGTTCCTTGCGATTTCGACCGCCCGCTCAAATCCCCGACGCCGCGCATCCATACTCGAGAAGAGAAGGACCGGGTCGGGCCGATAGAGGCGCAGGCTTTCCGGGGTCGCCCCCGCAGCAACGCGGCGTAGCATCGCATGCGAGACCGCCGTATCGAAAACCGCACGCCCCGGAAATTCGTCGTGATAAAGAAGAGTCGCCATCCGCGCTGATCTTATCTGCACTCCCCACCGGAGTCAGATCGGAAACGCCGCGCGCGCTCATCAAGGAGCCTTCAGCCCAAGCGTGCACATGCACGCGCCAACATCAGCCCTGAGCCCAAGCGTGCCCATGCACGCGTTAGAAAAAGGAAAGACTAGCGACCCGCGACGTCCAGCTTCACCGCGGCTCGGGCGATGACGTCCGCGAGGCGAGCGCGCTCGCCCGCGTTCTCCGGGCTGTCTGCCAAACCCGTGAGCGCATTTTCCGCCTCCGAGCGTTCCGCTTCGACTTCGCCACGGTCGATTTCCGTGGCCATCGCACAGGCATCGACGAGTACGACGACCCGCGCGCCATCCACTTCCGCGAATCCACCTGAAAGCGCCGCCCAGCGCGATGATCCGCCCTGAAGCACTTCCATCGGTCCCGGAGATAAGGGTGTCAGGAAACGTTCGTGGCTTTCGAGCACGCCGAAATCACCGGCTTCACCCGGCAACACGACCTGATCGACTACTTCTGAAAGCGCTTCCCCTTCCGGGGTCACAATTACGAGTTCCAGCGGCACGACAACCCCTTACGCCAAAGTCTTGGCTTTTTCGATCGCCTCTTCGATGCCACCGACCATGTAGAAGGCCTGTTCCGGCAGTTCATCGTGCTTGCCGTCGAGGATCTCGCGGAAGCCGCGGATCGTATCTTCGAGGCTGACGTAGACGCCGGGCGTTCCCGTGAACTGTTCCGCAACGTGGAACGGCTGCGACAGGAAGCGCTGGACCTTTCGGGCGCGAGCCACCGTGAGCTTGTCCTCTTCGGAAAGCTCGTCCATTCCCAGAATCGCGATGATGTCCTGGAGATCCTTGTAGGCCTGGAGCGTCGACTGCACACCGCGGGCCACCGCGTAATGCTCTTCGCCCACCACCTGCGGATCAAGGATTCGCGAGGTCGAATCGAGGGGGTCGACTGCCGGGTAAATCCCGATTTCCGTGAGTCCACGATCGAGCACCGTCGTCGCATCAAGATGCGTAAACGCCGTCGCCGGAGCCGGATCGGTCAAGTCATCCGCAGGGACGTAAATGGCCTGCACCGATGTAATCGAGCCCTTGTTAGTCGAAGTAATGCGTTCCTGCAGCTCGCCCATGTCCGTCGCCAGCGTCGGTTGGTAGCCAACCGCCGAGGGGATACGACCGAGGAGCGCCGACACTTCCGAGCCTGCCTGAGTGAACCGGAAGATGTTGTCCACAAAGAGAAGAACGTCTTTGCCTTCTTCGTCACGGAAGTACTCTGCCGACGTCAGACCCGTCAGGCCAACGCGCGCCCGCGCTCCCGGCGGTTCGTTCATCTGACCGTAAACGAGTGAGGTCTTGTCGAGCACCGTCGAACCATCCGACAACACCGACTCTTGCATTTCGTTCCAGAGATCGTTGCCCTCACGCGTGCGCTCGCCGACGCCCGCGAAGACCGAATAGCCGGAGTGGGCCTTCGCAATATTGTTGATGAGCTCCATGATGACGACCGTCTTGCCGACGCCTGCACCCCCGAAGAGGCCAACCTTACCGCCCTTATTGTACGGCGCGATCAGGTCGACGACCTTGATGCCCGTCTCGAGGACTTCGACGCTCGTCGATTGGTCGACGAATTCCGGTGCGGGGCGGTGAATCGGGGAGTGCATTTTTGCATCGATCGGTCCGCGCTCATCGACCGGCTCGCCGATGACGTTCATGATCCGTCCGAGGGTTTCGGGACCGACCGGAATCGTGATCGGGGCACCCGTGCTACCGACTTCCTGACCGCGACGCAGACCGTCTGTCGTATCCATTGCGATGCAGCGGACCGTCTTCTCACCGAGGTGAAGCGCAACCTCGATCGTCAGATTGTCCGTTCGGTCATCGATCGACGCGTTCGTCGTCTTAAGAGCCGTCAGGACCTCCGGGAGGTCACCGACCTCAAATTCCACGTCGACGACGGGTCCCATCACCTGAACGATTTTACCGGTGCTCATTTTCGTGTCTCCATTCAGCGGCCTAACGCGGTCCGCCGGTTTCGATCTTCGATTCGTCTATTCGAGTGCCTGCGCACCGGTTACGATTTCGACGAGTTCGCCGGTAATCGCCGCCTGGCGCGCACGGTTGTATTTGAGAGTCAACGACTCGATCAGCTCGTCCGTATTCTTGGTCGCTGATTCCATCGCCGTCATCCGAGCCGCATGCTCGCCCGATTGATTCTCGAGGAGCGCGCGGAAGACTTCGATCTCGACTGCCTTCGGAACGAGCGCTGCCAGCAACGCTTCGGGATCCGGTTCGATCTCGAAGGGAAGTGCCTCCTCGCCACCATCGCTCTTCGGCGGCTGAAAGGGCAGCAATGTTGTGACCCGAGGCGTCTGCGTCATCGTCGAAACGAATTCGTTAAAGACGAGAAGCACTTCGTCGACTTCACCCGCCGCATAACGTCGCGACAATTCGCGTGCTACGACTGCGGCTTGCTCATAGGTCACGTCGCCATTGATCGCTTCGCGTGTCGTGATCGGCGTTTTTCGTTTGCCGAAATGATCGCCCGCCTTCTTACCGAGAAGCGTAAGCCCCACGTTGGCAAAGTCAGCGCCTCGGTCCTTCAGAACGCGTTCGGCTTCTTTGATCGCGTTTGAATTGAACGCGGCAGCCAAACCGCGATCCGAAGTAATCACAACGATTTCCAGCGTGCGCCGTTCGTCGTGAACCTCAAGAAGCGGGTGAACCTCTTCGAGAGTGCCACCAGCCACCTCTTCGAGGGTCGATCGCATGCGGACCGCGTAGGGTCGCGCCCTTTCGATCGCTTCCTGCGCGCGCCGAAGCTTCGCCGCTGCCACCATCTTCATGGCTGACGTGATCTTCTGCGTCGACTGCACGCTTCCGATGCGTCGCTTGATGTCGCGGAGATTCGCCACTTACGCCGCCGCCTCGCCTGCCTTCGCAGTCGGTTGGAAGATCTTCGCGAAATCATCGAGCGCAGCAACCAGCTTCTGCTCGGTCGAATCTTCGAATTTTCCGGAGTCCCGAATGGCGGAGAAGATCTCGCCGTGGGTTGAACTCATCCACTCGAGCATTTCCGTCTCATAGCGAGCGATGTCTGTCAGGTCGAGTTGTCGAATCCACGAGTCGCGACCCGTCTGAGGCGTCGAGGCGTAGATCGAAACAACCTGCTGTTCCATCGCCAGCGGCGAGTACTGCCCCTGCTTCAGAATCTCTGTCTGTCGTTCCCCGTTCGCCAACTGTTCCTGGGTCGCGGCGTCGAGGTCCGAACCGAACTGCGCGAAGGCCGCCATCTCGCGGTACTGCGCGAGATTCAGCTTCAACTGACCCGCGACCGACTTCGTCGCCTTCGTTTGCGCCGCACCACCCACGCGCGAGACCGAAAGGCCAACGTTAATGGCCGGTCGGATGCCCGAGTTGAATAGATCGGTTTCGAGGAAGATCTGGCCGTCCGTAATTGAAATCACGTTAGTCGGGATATATGCCGACACGTCGCCGCCCTGAGTCTCGATGATCGGAAGCGCGGTAATAGAGCCGCCGCCGAGTTCCTCGGAGAGCTTGCACGCACGTTCGAGGAGCCGCGAGTGAACGTAGAATACGTCGCCCGGGTAGGCCTCGCGTCCCGGCGGCCGCCGAAGAAGCAGCGAGAGCTGGCGATACGCCACGGCCTGCTTCGAGAGATCATCATAAACGATGAGCACGTGCTTGCCGCTATGTCCGAAATACTCGGCCATCGTGACACCCGTGTAAGGCGCGATGTACTGTAGCGGTGCCGGATCGGCGGCCGTTGCAGCAACGATGATCGTGTAGTCCAGCGCGCCGTGTTGCTTCAGCTTCTCGGTCACCTGCGCGACCGTCGACTGCTTCTGACCAATTGCGACGTAGACGCAAACAACGTCTTTGCCCTTTTGGTTGATGATCGTGTCGAGGGCGATTGCGGTCTTGCCCGTCTGTCGATCCCCAATGATCAGCTCGCGCTGTCCACGACCAATCGGCACCATCGCGTCGATTGCCTTGATGCCCGTCGCCATCGATTCATCGACCGACTTTCGTGCAACGATGCCCGGAGCCTTGAGTTCGACCTGGCGTGTCGCTTGGCCGCTGATCGCGCCCTTGCCATCAATCGCAACACCCAGCGCATCGACGACGCGGCCGAGCAGCTCTTCGCCCACCGGCACTTCGATGATGCGGCCGGTGCGGCGCACAAGGTCGCCTTCCTTCACCGAGCGCGAGCCACCCATGATCGCGACACCGACGTTGTCCTCTTCGAGGTTCAGGACCATGCCGCGAAGGCCGCCCGCGAATTCGACGAGCTCACCGGCCAGTGCGTTCTCAAGACCATATACGCGCGCGATTCCGTCACCCGCGCTCAAGACCGTTCCGGTCTCCGCGACATCGATCTCTCGCTCGTAGTCCTTGATCTCCCGCTTGAGGATGTCAGTAATCTCTCCGGGCTTAATATCCATCTCTCAGGATCCCTTCTTCACGTCTGGTCACGTTCATACGTTATCGCGCTCTTGCGCAGCTAAATCACGGCGACTAACACCAGTCAGCCCCCGAACAAAGTTTTCAAACCGCTCACGCCACCGTCCCCAAATCCCGCTTCAGCAAAAGCGACTTCCGGAAACAACCCTGAGCCCAGGAAGTCGCGCTATGCGCGACTTCCCGAAAGAGTCGCCCGCAGCTGACCCAGCTGAGTGCGGATGCTGCCGTCGAAGACTAAGTCCCCGACTTTGGCGATCGCACCCCCGATCAGAGACGGATCGACTTCAATTTCGAGTCGGACTTCCTGACCTGTACGCTCGGAGAGCGCGCGGCGCAGGCGGTCCTTCCGACGATCATCGAGCGGACTCGCCGCTACCACGTGCGCCGTCACCAATCCCGCCGCGGAATCCGCGAGTTCGGCATATGCCGTTGTAATCGAATCAAAATCGATCAGGCGTCGTTGATCGATCAAGTACGACAGAAAATTCTGAACCAGCGACGAAACCTGAGCCAATTGCCCTATCGCACGGAGTGCGGACTTGCGCTCGGCGGCGGGATGTCGCGGCGTTAACAAGGACTCGCTGAGTTCGCGGTTCACGCTGAAGAGCGAAGCAAGATTCTCGATCTCTTCGCGTACTTCCGACTGTTTGTGATCGTCTTGCGCAAGACCAAAGAGGGCCTTCGCATAACGATAGGCAGCTGTTCCACGCTGCATCAGCGGGCTCCTTCTGGCGAGTCGGAGGTGCCGGTCGGCTCGATGCGCAAGATGAATTCATCAACGAGGCGATCGCGGTCGCCATCGCCCACATTCGCTTCGAGCTTTTCGGCTGCGATTTTGAGGGCGAGGTCGGCGGCTTCTTCCTGCAAGGTCGACTGGGCTCGGAGTAGTTCTTGATTGATCGCGGACTTGGCATCGGTCCGGATCCGGTCAGCGGCGGCGCGTGCGTCCGCCACGATTCGATCGGCTTCATCGGTTGCACGCTGCGTGGCGGCCGACTTGATCTCAGCCACTTCTGAATTCAGATCAACGAGGCGACGTTGAAGTTCGGAGTTTCGTTGCTCTGCTTCCGCAAGCAGATCGGCGGCTTCTGCCAGGTCGCTTTGAATTCCATCGCGGCGCGCTGCGAAGAACTCGCTGACCGGCTGTCGGCCGAAGTAATAGAAAATACCTAACAGGAGGAGCAGATTCCCCAGCTGGTAAAGCATCTCTTTCGTGGCGTCTGCGGAACTCTTCTCGCCACCCGAGGCCGAGGCCACACTTGTTACGAGAAGGGCGAGCGCGACACCCGTCAGACTCACAGTGAGCGTGCGCAGGATTCGCAGTGGGTTCGTTTTCATGGCAGTCATCAACGCGGTCATCGCGGCAGTCATCGCGGCATTAGTCATTAGAGTGCCCGCCCGAGTACGCGTTCCGCAGCAGCTTGCGCCAGCGCGTCGGCGCTTGTTCGCAGCGTGTTGCGGGCCGATGCGACCGAGTCGCTCAGCTCTTGGCGTGCGCGTTCGATTTCCGACTCGGCTTCGCTTCGCGCGGCCGTCGTGAGCGTGGCTTGTTCGGTCCGTGCCGTCTCGAGCTTCGCCTTACGCGCAGCTTCGGATTCTGCGCGCGCTTCTCGAATCGCGCGCTCGTATCGGTCGAGTACTTCGTCCGCGTCTTGCTGCAACTGCAGCGACCGTGAACGAGCACCGGCGATTCGTTCGGCGCGGGCATCCAGCGCTGCGAAAAGGGGTTGGAAGATCAATGCATTCAATGGAAGAATCAACAGCACGAACAGGATCACCATGATCCACAGCTCGCCGAAGCCGGCGGGGGAACCGAAGAGCCCGAACAGGCCCCAATCGGGAATCAATTCGAGCGCACCTGAGGCAGAGGCCGTCGAGGCCGTCATCGTCAAAGCGAGGCCGGTCACGGTTGCGGCGGTTGCGCGCATCATCAGTTTTAGGCTCGGCGTAAAATTGAATGGGTCTATTTGTCGATCGCGTCGCATTCTTTCGATCGACCGATTTTCATTTCGCAAGATTCGCAAGAAACGGTTGCTCCGGGGTGTCGATTCACCCGTAAAATTCTTTTCAGTTCGCTGTTCCGGTCCGACCGGCTCGACGTCGGTTATCCGTTAGCTGAACCGTTCACGCGCCGGTCCCGGTTCACGTTGCAGCTGATCGCGTCGACCGAAGTAAAGCGCCGAGCGGGTCAAAAACCGACCGCCAAATCGGTGCGTTATTTGTCACGCGAAACCATCACGCGAAACTCTACGAACGGACGGATCGGACCGCGCAAACCCCGCTCCGTGTTGGACGGGAGCTCACCTGGGGCGGCCGGTTCGAGCGGCGCCAAGTTTTGCATCGGACCCGCCCCAATTCAACCGTTTGGCGACGGATCTCTGCATTCTCATCGATGGAACGCACCGCTCCTGGCCGTTCTCTAGGTGGATCCGACGCGTGCTTTTCCGTTCCAGGTAGCGGTGTCGGCGAGTTCGAGCCGCGGCGTCTCAAGGTCGCCGTTGAGCATGGCGCCGGGCCCCAGTGCCACACGGCCTGGTGCAACGACAGGGCCGCGAATGGCCCCCTGGCTGCGAACTTCGTCACATTCCACCAGACCCTCGATTTGCCCTTCAGAGCCGACCTCAAGGCAGCCGGTCCCTCTCAGCGTGCCTCGAACGACCCCATCGATTCGCGTTTCGCCCTGCACTGCGACTTGACCTTCGAAGACGCCTCCGGCCGGCACCAGCGCGACGCTCGAGGGGACCTGCGCAACCACGTGTTGCAGGTCTCCGGTCGCGTCCGCTCCGCTCGCGGTCGTCTCCGCCGATCGCCATCGCCCGTCTGTCCGGCTCAATGGAGGTCTCCCTCTGCTGCGCTCGAGCCCGTCAGCATGTCGCCGAGTCTCTCCAGGTCCTCGAGATTGAAGTATTGGATTTCAATTTTCCCCGAGCCATCGGCGGATGGCCGGAGGGACACCCTGGTTTGTAGGTTCCGCGCAATCCGTTCCACGAACGCGCGGGTATCGGCATCGAGGCTTGGCACGTTCTTCGGCTCCGTCGGCGGCTTGCCTCGGCGGTTTCCCCCCCCATTGGCTTCTCGAGCCAATTTCTCGGTGGCGCGGACCGACAGCCCCTGACCGTGAATTTGTCCGCGCAGTCCTTCGCGCGCCTCCACGTCGGTCACCGCAAGCAGCGCCTTGGCGTGCCCCATGCTCAGCTTGCCGGCTTCGACATCGCCCTGAATCGCACGGCTCAGATCGAGCAACCGGATGTGATTCGCGATCGACGACCGGTCCATCGCGACCTTCTTGCCAATCTCTTCTTGGGTATTCCCCGCCTGCGCAAGCGCTTGATAGGCGTGCGCCAGTTCCATCGGGTTCAAATCACGGCGCTGAACATTCTCGACGATTGCGAGTTCGAGCCGGTCGTCTGGATCGACATCCGCTACGACGGCCGGAATTGTTTTCTCGCCCGCAAGCTGGCTCGCGCGGAACCGCCGCTCGCCCATGATCAGTTCAAATCGGCTGCCTGCGCGCCGAACGACGACTGGCTGGAGGACGCCATGTTGCGCAATTGAACGAGCGAGCTGCTCGAGTGGCGCACGAT
>JAVJHY010521889.1:0-18892 GCA_035593235.1 Phascolosoma agassizii | reverse complement strand
AAGCGCAAAACCCTTCGCCTCAGCACAACGCATGATCGCCTCCGACATGGTCGATGCTGTGCTTGTGGGGGGAATCGACACCTTATGTGCGATGACGCTCCGCGGCTTTCACTCCCTCGGCGCCCTCGCAGAAGCTCCGTGCCGCCCCTTTTCGGCCGAACGTAAAGGAATCACTATCGGCGAAGGCGGCGCCTTTGTTCTCGTCGAACGCGAAGGCGAGGCAATCGCCTGGCTGGATGGAGTCGGCGAGAGTTCCGACGCCTACCACATCAGCGCGCCCCACCCAGAAGGCGACGGCGCGTTTGCGGCCATGTCGCAGGCGCTTGCCGACGCGGAGTACGGTCCAGGGCGGCTCGCTGAGCCACGTCCAGCTCATCCCCCTCACCGGCTCTATGGACTCTAGGACATCGAAGCGGAGGTCGAGGAACTCGTCCGGTGCACCTAGCGCCTTCGTCCGGGCCTTGGCGTCGAGCGGGACGGTGTGGATCTCGAGACGGCTCGTCCGTGACGCGACGCGTGCCGAGGTCGCGAATGTCAGATGGCTCTCCGGAACAACCTCAAGCACTACTGCGTGGCGAAGGTCTCCCTCGTGGCGACTCGCACGTATGCCAACCTCGGCCGGCGGAGGTTGGCCAATGTCCTGCATGGGGGCGTTGAACCACGCGCCAAGAAGGACCGTTTCAAAGAATAGGACCCCGCTGGCAATCATCCGTGCACTCCCGCTCCCACTGCGTCACCGCTCGAACACTACGAAGTGCTCGGCGGGCTCGTCTGCGGCCGGCTGGTCTGCGGCCGGCTGGTGGAGGGGCGCGACGTGTTCCCGCGGCCGCGTTGCCCGAAAGCGGGCTCCAGGCTGCCGGCGGTGGCGACGGCAAAGACGAGGGCGAGGGCTTGGATCCAAGGGCGCATGTCGGTTCTCCCAGGCGGGGCGGTGACGCGGACTGCGTCCATCGCGCAAACGGAGTGCCGCGGCGTCGCGGTTTCCGAGGGGGACTGGCGATGCCCAGGGGGCTTGTTTCGGCGTCCGGGCCACGCTCGAGTCCCCACCAGTGGACACCGGCGGGCGACCTCCTCCGGCTACTCCTCGGTTCGAAGCGGAAGGTAGAGCTGAACCCCTTCGGGTCCGCCTGCGCGTACGACGCGGCAGTACGCGACCCCCGCGCGCTCATCGGCCGGTGCGGAACGCCGGAGGAGCGCCAGCGCTTCGGCGGAAACCCCTTCGATGCGGTCGAGCACGAGCGCGACGCCGGGGACGTCCGAGCGCGTCGTCCACCCGTCGGGCGGGGTGGTCTTCGCATGCGCCAGGCGTACGAGGCAACGCGTCGGCCTTCCATCATCGGCGAGTTCGAACGACGGAACGGGATCCACTTCGGGCCCGCTTGGGCCGAGCGCCTCGCGCGCGGCAGCGATCCAGCGCTCTGCGCGCGCGAGGTGCGGCGCCCAATCGAACGGTCCGGGCTCCCCATGGATCGCGTGCGCGACGTACGTGATCGGCGACAGGTCGATCGAATGAACGACGCGACCATCGACGAGCGAACTCTTCATTCCGCCGCGCCGATCTACCGGCTGGAAGAACCGATCGACCGAGTGGATGCGCGTGACGACGCGCTCGATGCTCTCCGTCCAAACGCGGGTCGTGTCCTGGAGAAGCGTCATGCGCGCGGGCCAGTCGCGCTTTCCGATCGTCCGCCAGCCGTCGATGGAGAGCGTTTCGAGCGTCTCGCCCGACGGCTGCAACGCGCCGATGCGCACCGGCCGTCCTTCGGGGTCGAGCGTGGCGATGAGCTTGCCGACGACCGCGCTCGCGCGCGGCGATCCGTCGGCCCCCGGCTCCGGAGCGATCGAAGTTGTCTCGTTCACCATCGCGACACGCGTCGATGGGGCCTCGCCGTCCGACCAGTCGAAGCCGACGGGGTAGAACATTGCGGCGCGTCGAAGCTCCATCTGCAGGAGAGTGCTGAGCCGCTCTTCGCGGGCGAATGCACGCGACTGCGCCGTTCCCGGGTCGATGGCCCAGGCCTGGTTTCCGAAGCGGTAGAACAGCGAGCGGTCGGCAGCACTGCCGCGCAGCGAACGGATCGACCAGCGCGCTCGATCGGGAAACAGGTAGACGACCTCGAGTTCGTGCGGGTCGTCGTCGCTTCCTTCGAACTCGATGCGTGACACAGCAAGGAACCCGGCGAAGCCCGACTCGCCTGCGGGCGCTCCCGGGTGGAGGATTTCGTCGTCGGTGTCCTGTGGGCGGGCGGCGGGTGTCGCCAGCGCGATGAGTACGGCGGGCGCGATGCGGCGGACGAATCGTCTCATGCCAGCCTCTCACGCAGGGCGAGCGCGGCGCGCTCGAGCGTTTCGACGCGCTTCGCGAAGCAGAAGCGGATCTCCGTCGCTCCGTTCGCTGGGTCGGTGTAGAAGCTCGATCCCGGAACGGTCGCGACGCCGCCGCCGCGTAGCAATCGGTGTGCGAACTCGACGTCGCTTTCGCCCGGTCGTAGGAGCTCGGATACGTCGGTCATCATGTAGTAGGCACCGCGCGGCGGCTGTACGGCGAAGCCGGTCTCGCGCAACACGGAATACAGCGTGTCGCGTCGCTCGGCGTACTCAAGTCGCATCGTTTCGAAGTAGTCGTCGTCGAACGCCAGTGCTACGGCGGCTGCTTCCTGCAGCGGCGCGGGGGCGCCAACGGTCAGGAAGTCGTGCACCTTGCGGATCGCGTCCGACATGCCCTCAGGAGCGACGCACCAACCGATGCGCCAGCCCGTTGCGCTCCAGGTCTTCGAGAGTCCGCTGATCGTGACCGTGCGCTCGGCCATGCCGTCGAGCGACCCGAGGGAAACGTGCTCGGCGCCGTCGTAGAGGATGTATTCGTAGATCTCGTCCGTGATGGCGATGGCATCGTGCGCGGTGCAGAGGCGTGCGATCACTTCGAGCTCGTCGCGACCGAAGACCTTTCCCGTTGGATTGTGCGGCGTGTTGACGATGATCGCCCGGGTCTTCGGTCCGAAGGCGCGTGCGAGCTCGTCTTCGTCGAAGGTCCAGTCGGGCGAGCGCAGGCGAACGAAGCGCGGCGTCGCTCCGGACAGGATGCAGTCGGGTCCGTAGTTCTCGTAGAACGGTTCGAAGACGACGACCTCGTCCGCCGGGTCAACGAGCGCCATCAGCGTGGCGATCATGCACTCGGTCGCGCCGCAACAGACCGTGACGTTGCGTTCCGCGTCCGTGTCGATGCGGTTGTAGGCCGTCGTGCGTCTTGCGACGGCGTCGCGCAGTGATTGAGCGCCCCACGTGATCGCGTACTGGTTCACGCCCGCATCGATCGCGCGTTTGGCCGCCGCCTTCATCGCTTCCGGTGCCTCGAAGTCGGGAAAGCCCTGGGCGAGGTTGATTCCGTTTTCGCGCGTGGAGACACGCGTCATCTCGCGGATCACCGACTCGGTGAAGCGCGCGGCCATGGCAGAGGATCGGGACGGCATTCCCCAAGCCTACGTCCGAGGCGGGTCGGTCGCTGCGAAACGAGGGGCGTTCTCGCCAGCCGGTCCGATTCGGCGCGTGCTAGGGCATCCGGTAGGCCCACTCGCGCCACGGCGTCGAGTCGTTGCCGAGGTTGCGTCCCGCGAGGCGTGACAGCTCGAAGATGACGTTGTCGCGCATCGTGTTCGTCAGGCGGTCCATCGCGTCGACCAGGAGCCGTGCGACACGGCCCTTCTGCTCGGCGTGCGTCTCACCGATGCGGGCGAGCGACGTGACCGCTGCGCGCTGAACGAGGGGCTCGCCGTCCGCGAGCAAGTCCCCCAGGATCGTCACCGACTCGTCGTCGCGCAGCATGCCGAGGATGCTCGCCGCCTGTGCCCGAACGCCGGCTTCCTCATCAATCAGTGCGACGCGGCATGTCGATGCGATGAGGGGGTCGTCCGCGCCGGCGGCGACGATGCACTGCAGGGCATACGCGGCGTTGTTTCGGGTCCATGGATCGCTCGAGCGTTCGACGAATGCGGTGATCGGTTCGACTGGCGTGGACGGATCGCCCAGGATGCCAATTCCGAGCAGCACCTTCTGGACGACATCCGAGTGCGGATCCTCGAGCGCGGCGATGAGCGGGCTGATCACCGCTGGGTCGCCCGCGAACCCGAGTGCGACCGCCGCGACGCCGCGGTTGCCGCGTGCGCCGACCTCGAGGGTGCTGACGAGGTCGGTCTGGCGTTCGAGCGCGCGCTTGCGCAGGTTGGCCTCAAGCGCTCGCAACGTGCGCACGTCACGCTCACTACCGGGTCCGAGCTTGAGTTCGTTCCACCGTCGCAGGCTCTTGTCGAAGTTCGTGAGGAAGAACCCGATCGACTCCGGATCCGGCGCGCCGGGCGCGACGTACGGCTCGCCTTCCGCTTCGTCGTTCTCCGGCGCGCTCATGCACGACGCGCCGACCAGAGCGACCAGGAGGAGCGAGAGAGTCGGGCGGACGAACGAGCGCGGGACCGCGATCATGATGGCTCGGACGAGCGGGTGGCTCGGCGTGATGGCTCGGTGAACGGACAAACGGGAGACGGTCAGACGTCGCGGGACCGCGCGTCTTCCCGCGAAGAGGGCACGGAGACCGGCCAAGAGGCGTGACGGCGGGTAGCCTACTATGGAGGATGGGGTCCGAGACGCATGGCTGTACACGTTCTAGATGCGATGGTTCGAGATGGCTTCGAGGAGCTCGTAGCGCTCCACGACCGCAGCTCGGGGCTGCGGGCTTTCCTCGCCATCCACGACACGAGTCGCGGCCCGGCGTTCGGGGGGCTTAGGCGCTTCGCGTACCGTGACGAGAAGTCGGCCCTGATGGATTGCTTGCGGCTCGCGAAGGCGATGTCCATGAAGTGCGCGCTCGCCGGCGTGAACGGCGGCGGCGCCAAGCTCGTCCTTTTCGACCACCCCGGCCTCGATCGCGCGGCCGCCTATCGTTCGATCGGTCGCTCGATTGAACGCCTCGCGGGTCGCTACTACGCGGGCCCGGACGTCGGTACCGGTCTGGCCGAGCTGTCGAACGTCGCCTTTGAAACGAAGTACGTGACCCATCCCGGTCCCGCCGGTCCTGGCGATCTGCCGGGCGCGACGGCGGCCGGCGTCTTTGCGGGCATGCGCGCGGCGCTCGTGCACCTGGACGGGGAGGAAGCGTGGGCGGATCGCACGATCGTGATCCAGGGGCTCGGGAGCGTGGGGCTGCGGCTCGCTGCGCGCTTGATCGGCTTGGGTGCGCACGTGGCCGGTGTCGACCTGAACGAGGCCGCGTGCGAGAGCGCGCGCGAACTCGGGGTCGAAGTCATCGCGTCCGGATCCGAACTCGACCGCGCGGCCGACATCTTCTGTCCATGTGCGATGGGAGGGTTGCTGCACGACCTGACCATCCAGCGCATCGCGGCGCGCGCGGTGTGCGGCGCAGCGAACAACCCGCTCGCGCGTTCGCACCACGCCGAGCGGCTGCATGGGCGCGGAATCCTGTACGTACCCGATTTCGTAATCAACTCGGGCGCCGTGATCCGCGGCGCCGGTTTTCACCTCGACGGTCGCGCTACACCGCTCGACGAAATCGAGGCGCGCATCGGAGAAGTCACGACGGACGTCTTGCGTAAGGCCGCCGAAGAGGCGATTCCTCCCTTCGCATTGGCGAAGCGTGTTGCGGAACAGCGCATCCGCGTTGCGCGCAACGCGGCCGATAGTGAGCGGCAGACCGCTCTCGGCGACGATGCGAACACGGCAGGCGACGAGCGAACGACGGAACCGACATCAATTTGAGCACTCTCCTCCTCGGACTAGCGATACTCGGTGCTTGGCAGCAGTCCGAAGGCCAACCCTCCGCCGAGCCGGGCGTGGCTCGGGATCAACCGACGGCGCAGTCGGATTACGTCGTTCGCGCGAAGGACGGCAGCACGCTCGTCGTCCTACCGAGCGATGAGAAGCTGACCTATCGCGTCGACGTGGACATCGCGTTCCTCGAAGCGGCGCTCGGGAAGGTCACGCAGACCAGTCGCATCGAACCCTACGAGCCTTCGGTCCTGCTCCAAGGGACGGCGGGGGCGTCGAGCGATCCGGCGGCGCACGAGTCCGCGCACCTCAAGATCCACGCGAAGGGGGACTACGCTCTCTATTCGCTCGACAGCACGCTTGAGACCTTGCACCTGCCGCAGGCTTGGCCGTCGATTGTTCACCGTTCGACGTCCGACGGCTCGACGAAGAAGCGTCGCGAAACGATGATCGGGATGCGCGCCGGAGCTCCGGCATCGAGCTATCGCCGGGACACGAAGAAGGGAGCGAGGAAGGGGACGCGCATCTGGCGCGAAGCGAAGGAGCGCAAGATCCCAGCCGATACGCTCGACATGCTCAGCGCCGTCTTCGCGTTCCGGACCTTGGTCCGCACTGGTGACGAGGAGCTCGTCGTCCCGTTGCTCGACAAGGACCAACTCTGGAAGCTGACGTTGAGGCGCGGCAAGGAGAAACGGATCAAGACCGGTGCCGGTACGTTCGACGCGGTCGAGATGCTGTTCGTTCCGGAGCCGTGGCGAGACGAGGAGATCGAAGAGGCGTCGCAGGACAAGTTCGAGGGGCTCTTCGGGATGCAGGGGTCGATCCATGTGTGGGTCGAGAGGTCGACCGGCGTCACGCTTCGCATCCAGGGCGAGCTTCCCGCCGGACCGTTCACACTCGGCGTCGATGTCGTGCTCGAATCGTACGAGGGCACGCCGACCGACTTCGCTCCGGCCGGCGCCGTCGGCGCTTCGGACACAACGGGCGGCGATGCGAGCAACGCCGGCGCTTCCGGCGAGACCGCGGACGCATCGGACGGGCGCGCCGGCGGGTAGACGTCAGCCCGGAAAGTCGACGAGCTCGGCCGTTCCGGGCGTGCCGCCGAGCATGAAGCGCGTACCGAGCTCCTGGTGCCGACGCTTCACGTATCCGAGTGCTAGGCCCGTGTCGAGCACGAACGAGTACGCCCAGGACGTGATCATTCCGACCTCGCGCGGTTCGCCGTCGTCCGTGGCGAGCAGCGCCGTGCCGCGCGCGATCGGATCGTCGTGGTCGATGCGCAGTGCGAACATCTGTTTGTTGAGTCCGCCGTAGGTGTCGATCTTGGCGACGACCTCCTGGCCGACGTAGCAACCCTTGTCGAGCGAGAACGAGGCGTCGAGTCGTGCCTCCTGCGGATAGACGTTGTCGTCCACGTCGACGCCGAAGAGCGCAGCTCCGTTCTCCACGCGCACGATGTCGCGCACGACGAGGCCCGCGGGCGTCGCACCCGCTTCGCAGAGTGCGTCCCATAGGGCTGTGGCGTCGGTCGGGCCGGCGTCCAGTCGCCAGCCGGCGCGCCCCGCGACGGACGCGCGCGCGATGCGGATGCGGATCCCGTTGACCTGGATCGTCAACTCGCGTGTCTCCGATTCGAGCTCTCGACCGGCGCAGGCTGTGACGATCGCGTCGGCCCGAGGTCCGAAGAGTTCGACCGGCGCGTGTCCGCCGCTCGTGTCTTCGACCGCGACGTCCTCCGTGAAGAGGAACTCGTCGATCGCCGTAGCGAACTCGGGCGCCGCGCCAGGTGGTGTGGAAACGTCGAACGCGTCCCCGCGGCGGGTGAGCTCGAACATCGCGCGCACTTTGCCTTTAGGGGTCAGCAGCAGGTTGGGCGAAACCTCGCCGTCCGCCAGCCCGCGGACATCGTTCGCAAGGATGCGGTGGAGGAAGCTCGCGGCCTCCGCGCCGCTCACCACGAGCCGACCCCGATCGGTTTGGTCGAGGAGGCATGCGCCTTCACGCGCCGCCGCGTACTCGCCGGGCACGTCGCCGAACGTCAGAGCTGTGGCGAAGGCGGGGGCCTCGGGACGTGCGCCGAGGCGCGCGCCGCGGGCCTCGAACGACGCCAGCAGCGCGGATGTCTTCGGTGTCGTCGTCACGGGAGGGGGGGGCGCGTCGCCCCGCGCTGACGGATCCTATAGGGTTGCGGCGCTTTTTCGACGGCTTCCCGGCGTTGCGATTCACGTTTCGAGCGCCCGCGCATCCTGCCCCCGCGAGACTCCCGCCTCACGACCCGTGGATACCAGCGATCGAGACCTCATCGTCCGCGTCCTCGACGGGGAGCGCGAGTGCTTCCAGGAGCTCGTTCGACGACATGCAGGCCCAATCTGGTCGACGGTGCGAGCGGCGTTCCGAAACGCCGAGGACGCGCGCGACGTCTTTCAAGAGACGTGGCTCTGCGCGTTCGAGCGTCTTCACGCCCTGCGCGAGCCGCGCCGCTTCCGCGCGTGGCTCGTGTCGATTGCGCGCAACGAGGCGCGCCAGCGCATGCGGCGGCGAGGGTCCTTCGATGTGGAGTCGACCGGGAGCGACGATGCGATCGTCGATCCGGATGCCCGCGACGGTCTCGATGACCTCGCGCAGAGCGAAGCGGTCGCCGAGGTGCGCGCGCTCATCGGGCGTCTGCCGGAGCGGCAGCGGGAGGTGCTCGACCTCCGATTGAACCACGAGCTCTCGCACACCGAGATCGCCGAAACACTCGGCATCACGACCGAGAACTCGCGCGCGAACTACTACCAGGCGCTCCGCAAGTTGCGCGCCTGGGCCTGTGACGACGAAGAGACGACATGAACCCTACCAATGGTTGTCAGCGCGTCTGCGGACGCATGGATGAGCTGCTCGATGGTGCGCTCGCGCCCGTGGACGCCGCGTTTGATCGCGGCCACGCCGAGGCGTGTGGCGATTGCGCGCGGGAGCTCGCATGGCGGGAGGCGCTCGTCGAGGATATTCGGCGCGCCCTTGCGCCCGACACGCGCGAGGTCACGCAGGCGGTGGCCGGTGTGTTCGACCGTCTCGAGCGCGACGCGGTGCGCCCGCAGCACGCGTGGCGCGGCGAGCTCAGCCGTGCGGTGCTGCTGACCGCCGCGACGCTCGCCGCGGCCGCGGTCCTGTTCGCTGTGCTCGATATTGCCGGCCTCGGTGTGCCGCGTTGGAGCGCACCGGAGCTGCCCACATGGACCGTGTCGCTCCCGGCCGGCGCGGACATCCTGAGTGGCGTAGGGATCGGAGGTGCGCGGTGAGGCGGCTCGGGCGTGCTCTCTCGGGCGTCAACCACGCCGGGCTCGCGGGGGCCTTCGTCGCGATTGCCGCAGCGACCGCCGATCCGAACGGGAGCCTCGTCGGGGCTTTCATAGGAGGGTGGCTGCTCGGCGTCGCGACGCTCGGGCTCGTTCGGCTCTTCTCTGTGTCGCCCTGGGCGTATCCAGTCGTTGGCCTGGTCGTCGGACCGATCCCGATCGCCCTGCTCGTCACACTCTTCGGCGAGGACGGCACGAACGACGAGTGGGGTGGGGCGTGGCTGCTTTCGGCGCTGTTCGGAGCGATCGTCGGGATCCTCGAGTGGGCGCGGGTGCGGCATCTCGAGCGCGGCGCCGACTAGCAGAGCCCCCCGGCCCGGGCTCCGTCTCTGGGCGCGGATCCGTCCGGAACGATCCCCAGGAATGCGTCTTGGCTTGACTTGGGCCTTTCGAGCAGCACACTCCCTGCCAATCCCTGTCCTGACCCTGTCCAACTGCCTGGGGCAATAGCCCGCGAATCGGAGGCTGCCGCGCGCGACGTCGCTGCTTCCGAATCGGACCCGATCCTCGTCTTCGAGCCCGGCCCGCGCGGCCGGCTCGTGCGAGCACGGGTGGGTCGGACGGGGCGTGCCCCGGGGACGCCCCCAACCTCCACTCGATTCCAACGCGATGAATCGGAACCGCCACTTGGTCGCCCTCGGCGCGGCCTCCCTCGCCCTCGCCGGCGCGTGTCAGTTCGAGCCGACAATCGTCGAGCTCCACTACTCGCTCAACGACGAAGCGATCCAATCGAACAACCTCCTGGCCGACGACGAGGACGCGCAGGGCCACCTTGCCGGTGCCCTCGACTTTCTCTTCGGCACGGCGACGAACCCGAGCTACGTCGTCCTGCCGGATTGGAGGGATGACGAGTTCGATCCCAACTACTGGGGCTACGACCTCCTGTCGGACGAGGAGTTCGACGCGCTCAAGGAGAGCAACGCCACCGCGTATCGGCGCCAGATCGCGGCCATCGAGGCGGGCGACCTCGACGCGGTCGAAGAGCCGCGCTACGCGGCCGACCTTTGGGCGAACTTCCAGTCGCTGGCCGCCGACGCGCCCGCGAATCTCGACGATCCCTTCGACGAGGACGACGACCCCGAGTGGTCCTATAGGGACGCGCTCGTCTCGAGCTTCGCGTCCTACTACCCGGACCAACGGACCACCGCCGACCTCTACCGACAGCAGTGCTTCCACTGCCACGGCGCCGAGGGTGGGGGCGACGGCTCGACCGCCGACTTCCTGAACCCGCGCCCGCGAGACTATCGCCCCGGCACGTTCAAGTTCACCGCTCTGAAGGATAAGGCCAAGCCGCGCCACGCGGACCTCATGCGCATCCTCGAGGAGGGCATCTACACGACCGCGATGCCGTCCTTCCGTCGCTTCACGGACGCGCAGCTCAGCGCGCTCGCCGACTACGTGCGCCTGCTCGCGATCCGCGGCGAGACCGAGATCCTCATGATCGCGGACTTCGATCCGGACGAGGGCATGGTCCCGGAGCTGCTGCAGGAGAACTACGAGCTGGTCGTCGATCGCTGGCGCGCCGCGCCGGACTCGGTCATCGCGTTCGAGGGCGACGTACCGCGCTTCGACTCTGACGACGCCGAGGAGCGCATCACGCGTGGTCGGGACCTCTATGAGCGCGACGACGCCGCAAACTGCATCAAGTGCCACGGAGCGGAGGGCCGCGGCGACGGCGAGTCCGTCAAGAACAACCCCGACGACGCGACCGACGACTGGGGCGACCCGATTCTGCCGCGCGACCTGACGCGGGGCGTGTATCGCTTCGGGCGCCGGCCGATCGACATCTATCGCCGCATCTACGCGGGTATCAACGGAACGCCGATGCCCGAGCATATCGGCATGCAGATCGTCGACGGCAACGGTGAGACGCGCAACATGAACGAGGACGACATCTGGGACCTTGTCTTCCACGTGCGCTCGCTCTCGAAGCCCGAAGAGCCCGATGATCCCGAGGAACAGGAAGAGGAGGCGTCGCACTAGGCGCAGCGCGATGAGTCAGCTCAAACACTTCCTGTTCCGGATCGCGGTCACCGTGCTCTTTGTCTTGGTGCCGATCCTCGGCGTCTGGACCTTCCTGAAGGCGCCCGAGTGGCGCCTATGGTTCCCGGAGAACGTCTCCTCCTACGGCGACGAGATCGACGGGCTCTTCCACATGATCACGTGGATGGTCGGGATCACGTTCATCGGCACCGAGGTGGTGCTCGTCTACCTCATCCTGCGCTTCAGCAAGCAGGACTCGAGCAAGGCGACCTACACACACGGCAGTCACGTGCTCGAGCTCATCTGGACCGCGATCCCCGCGCTCCTGCTCGTGATCGTCGCCTTCTCGCAGATGAGCGTCTGGTCGAAGGTGAAGATCAACCTTCCCGAGAGCCAGTACACGGCGGACGCACCGTTCATGGAGGTCTACGGCAGCCAGTTCGACTGGCGCGTCCGCTACCCCGATGCGAACGGTGACTTCAAGGGTGCCGACGTCATCGAGTCGGCCTTCGACATCTACGTTCCGGTCGACACGAAGATCATCTTCCGCCTGAAGTCGCGCGACGTGCTGCACAGCTTCTTCGTCCCGGAGTTTCGGCTGAAGCAGGACGCCGTGCCCGGCATGAACATCCCCGTTTGGTTCGAGGCGACAAAGAGCACTGAGTATTCCTGGCTGTGTGCCGAATTGTGCGGTTGGGGACACTACAAGATGAAAGGTCGATTCGTCGCAGAGCCGGAAGAAGACTGGCGCCAGTGGCTGCAAGAGCTGCAAGACGAGCAAACCGACGACGGCGTTCCTGATGAACCCAGTGACGATTGACGAACGACCCCACTCTTCGACCTTCGTCCTGACCATTTCGAGTTTAAGACTATCAGTACCGCAACTCCCACCGCTGACGCGTCGCACGATCATGGGCACCATGACCACGTGCACGACAAGCTCGCGCTGCTGAAGAAAATTCACACGTTCTCGACCGACCACAAGGTCATCGGCGTGCAGTTCCTGTTCACCGGCCTCGTCATGCTGCTCTTCGGCGGCCTGATGGCGATGGCTGTGCGCTGGCAGCTGGCCTGGCCTTGGACGCAGATGCCGCTCATCGGCAAGGTCCTCTTCCCGGAGACGGGCGGCGTCGCGACGCCGGAGGGCTACACGATGCTCTTCACGATGCACGGGACGTTGATGATCTTCTTCGTGATCATCCCGCTTCTAACAGGAACGTTCGGGAACTACCTGATCCCGCTCATGATCGGCGCGCCGGACATGGCGTTCCCGCGCCTGAACATGATGGGCTACTGGTTCTGGTGGCCGGGCATCATCTGCATCCTCCTGTCGTTTGGCGCGCAAGGGGGCGGGCCGGCCGCGGGCTGGACCGCGTACCCACCACTCTCGACCATCGAGGCAGCCGCGCCGGGCAGCAACTGGGGTCAGAACTGGTGGCTGCTCGCGCTGACGTTCGTCGGCGTGTCGTCGATGATGGGCGCGATCAACTACGTGACCACGATCGTCAAGATGCGCGCGCCGGGCATGGGGTTCTTTCGGATGCCGCTGTCGATCTGGGGCCTGATGATCGCCGCGCTGCTTCAGCTGTTCGCGCTTCCCGTGCTGACCGCCGCGGGCTTCATCCAGCTCTTCGATCGCGTGTTCGACACGGGCTTCTTCACGCCCCCGGACATCGTCATCAACAACTTCAATCCGGAGACGGGCGCCGGGGGTGATTCGGTCGGCAACGCGACCGGCGGCCACCCGCTCCTGTGGCAGCACCTGTTCTGGTTCTACAGCCACCCGGCCGTGTACATCATGGTGCTGCCGGCGATGGGCTTCGCGTCGGACATCATCTCCGTCCACGCGCGCAAGCCGATCTTCGGCTACAAGCCGATGGCCTACTCGATGGCCGCCATCGCCGGCCTGGGCTTCATCGTCTGGGGCCACCACATGTTCATGTCCGGCATGAACCCGAGCGTCGGCCTCGTCTTCATGACGGCGACGATGATGATCGCGCTTCCATCGGCGATCAAAGTGTTCAACTGGCTCGGGACGCTGTGGGGGTCACGCATCCGGCTGACATCAGCCATGCTGTTCGCGCTGGCGTTCGTCGCGATGTTCATCATTGGCGGCCTGTCGGGCATCTGGATGGCGTCGACGCCGCCCGACATCTACATCCACGACACGTACATCATCGTCGCGCACTTCCACTACGTGGTGTTCGCCGGCTCCGTGATGGCGATCTTCGGCTCGATCCATCACTGGTTCCCGAAGATGTTCGGGCGGATGATGAACGAGACGCTCGGGAAGATTCACTTCTTCGGCACGTTCATCTTCACGAACGGCGTCTTCTACATGATGCACCAGCTCGGCATCGCCGGCCTGATGCGACGCACGGCGGATCCGTACGCCTACGAGACGTACACGCACCTGCAGCCGATGAACCAGTTCATCAGCATCTGTGCGTTCTGCCTGCTCGGCTGGCAGATCTTCTTCGTCGTCAACTTCTTCGGCAGCATGATTTGGGGCAAGCGCGCACCGCGGAACCCGTGGAAAGCGACGAGTCTCGAGTGGGAGGCGCCGTCGCCCCCCGGCCACGGCAACTTCGACAAGGAGCTCGCCGTGCACCACGGTCCGTACGAGTACTCGGTCCCCGGCGTCGACGACGACTACGTGCCGCAAACCCAGAAGTGCGAGCACGTCGTCGCCCACTAGGGCGTGCCACGACGGAATCATGACCACCGCGCGTCACACGACCGACGGCATGGAGAGCGGATCTCCGTGGCCGTTCCGCCTCGCGCTCGCGATGGCGGCGTGCGCGGTGCCGCTCGTTCTGTTCGGCGGATCGGTGACGACGCTGGGCGCGGGCATGGCGGTCGACGGTTGGCTGATTGCCGAGGGACACTTCCTCGTCTTCTTCCCGATCGACGCCTGGTTCCGTGACACGGCCACCTTCGTCGAGCACACGCACCGGCTGTTCGGAGTGCTCGTCGGCCTCTTCGCGATCGCGACGCTCGCCTCGACGTTCGTCTGTTCGATCGCGAGCGATGTCCGCGCGCGCGCACGCGGGTTCGCGTTCGCGTCGCTCGTCGCGGTCTGTGCACAGGGCGCGCTGGGCGGTTTCCGCGTGCTCGAGAACGACCCGCAGCTCGCGTTCGTGCACGGGGCACTGGCCCAGGCCGTCTTCGCGCTCCTTGCGTGCACGGCCTTCGTCCTGTCAACACGTGCGTACCGTGCGGGTCGCACGGAGGTCACGGACGGTGCGTGCACTTCGCTGCGCCGCGTCGCGACGTTTGCGGTCCTCGCCGTCTACGGGCAAATCGTCCTCGGCGCCTGGTACCGTCATGCGCTGCGGCCAAGCGCGACGGACGACGCCGCGCTGCGTTTGATGGCGCATGTCCTCGGAGCATTCCTCGTCGTCGCCGCCGTCGTCTTGCTGGCGCGTGCGCTCGAGCAGGTCGGCACCGAGATCGCGCGCAAGAAGCGCCGCATGCTCGTCCACCTGATCGGACTGCAGTTGGGCCTCGGCGTCTTGGCGCTCCTCGGCTATCGCCCCGGCGCGGTCGGTCCGGTCGAGTGGGTGCTTTCGATCGCGCATGTGCTCGGTGGGGGGTTGCTCCTGTTCCACACGGCGGCCCTGCGCATGTGGGCGCGCCCGCTCGAGGACGCGCCTGCGCCAGGTGAATCGGCTAGGGAAGAGCCGCGTCCGCTCGGAGGTCAACCGGCATGAATCAGCGCAACGACATCGCCGTTGCGGGTTCGCGTGGCGGGTTCGCGTCCTTCGTGCGCTCGCTCCGCGACTGGATCGAGCTGACGAAGCTGCGCATTGGTTCGTTCGTCATCATGGCGGCGTTCGTCGGCGCGCTGCTCGCCGACGGGCCGGCCACCGAGTTCGGGCGCGCGTTCGTCGCGGCGCTCTACATCGGAGCCGTCGCGTCCGCCGCGAGCATCTTCAACCAGATCATCGAGCGCGACTTCGACCGCGTGATGAAGCGTACGCAGCAACGGCCGCTGGTCACCGGACGCATCAGCGCGCGCGACGCGGTGCTCTTCGCCGCCGCGCTGACGACCATCGGCACGGTCGGGCTCGCGGTTTCGTACGGCGTGCTCGCGGCGCTGCTCAGCCTGTCGACGCTGGTCGCGTACTCGCTCGTCTACACACCGCTCAAGCGCGCCACGAGCTTCAACACCGTGGTCGGCGCGGTTCCCGGCGCGATGCCGCCGCTGCTCGGCTACGTCGCGATGACCGGCACGCCCGGCGGATGGGGTTGGATGCTCTTCGCGATCGTGTTCGCGTGGCAGTTTCCGCACTTCCTCGCGATCGCGTGGATCTACCGCGAGGACTACCGCCGCGCCGGCATGAAGATGCTGCCCGCGCTCGAGGGTGCCGAGGGTGCGGCCGGACGCCAGGCGTTCGTCTACAGCCTCCTGCTCCTGCCGGTGTCGATCCTTCCAGGTGTGCGCGGCGACGCGGGTTGGGTGTTCACGCTCACGACCCTGGCGCTCGGCCTCCTGTATGTCGGCGCCTCGCTGCTGTTCGCCTGGCGCGAGAACAAGAAGCACGCCCGCGCGGTGGTCTTCGTCTCGCTCGCCTATCTCCCTCTCGTCCTGACCGCCGCCCTCGTCGATCCGGTCGTCTCTCTCGTTCTCCGAAGCTAACCAAGTCATGAGCGAATCCATCGCCGCCTACGACCCGAAGGTCGATGCCGCCCCGCATCACCACCCGGTCTACGACTACGACAGCGGGCCGCCGGTCGAGCGCGGCAAGTTCGCGATCTGGCTGTTCCTCGCGACCGAGATCATGTTCTTCAGCGGGCTGATCGGCGCGTACATCGTGCTGCGGTCGGGCGCGTCGAGCTGGCCGAACCCGGCCGACCGCTTGGCGGTCGACCTCACCGCGGTGAACACGTTCATTCTGATCTGCAGCTCCTACACGATGGTGCTGTCGCTCTTCGCGGCGGAGAAGGGGGACAAACGCCGCACGCTGAAGTGGCTCGGTTGGACGATCGTGATCGGCAGCGCGTTCGTAGGCGTCCAGGTCTACGAGTACGTCGAGCTCATCCACCTCGGCCACCTGCCGAACGAAGACATCTTCTGGTCGACGTTCTACGTGATGACGGGTTTCCACGGCACGCACGTCGTGATCGGCGTCATCTGGCTGGCCGTCGTGTGGGTGCGCGTCCTCAAGGGCAAGTACCCGCCACACAACTACCTCGGCATCGAGCTCGCGGGCCTCTATTGGCACTTCGTCGACCTCGTCTGGGTGCTCCTCTTCACGATCGTCTACCTCTTCTGAGCCGAGGGAAAGAACGATGTCCAACGACAAGCACTTCAACGCCCACCGCATCTTCATCGCGTTGCTCGTCTTCACGCTGCTCGAGGTGGCGTGGGGCATGGGGGGCGCGCCCGATCGCGGCAACTTCAACAAGATGATGCTGTGGGGCGGCCTGCTCTTCTTCGCGACACTGAAGGGCTGGCTCATCGCGGTCTACTTCATGCACCTCAAGTTCGAGGGCTGGGTGATCAAGAGCCTCATTCTGCCTACGCCGTTCCTGATCCTCACGATCATGGGCTACATCGGGAACGACGTCGCCAACAGCACGGACGACGCGAGCAACTACCTGATCCACCCGATCGGCGAGATGATGAACCCGGAGGACGGCGAAGTCATCGAGATGGGGAAGGCCAAGGACGACTCGGACTCCTCGGCGGAGCACTAGCCGCTCCGTCCGAACGATGAAGAAGGCCGGGTGGATCGCAGGGGAGCTCGCGGCCGTCGCGACGGGGCTCACGATCCTCGCGCTCTCGTGCGGCGGTGACTCGGCCGTCGCGTCGAGCGGGACGATCGGCGAACCGATCGACCGCGCCGCCGGCGCCGAGGACGGAATCGTGTTCGGCGAGGTGCCGGAGTTCTCGCTCACGAACCAGGCGGGCGAGACCATGACGCGCGCCGACCTCGCCGGGCATCCGCACGCGATCGCCGCGATCTTCACGACGTGCTCCGGACCCTGCCCACGGATCACCGCGGGGGTGCGCGGCCTCGTCGATCGCATGGAGGACACGGACGTGCGCTTCGTCTCCGTGTCCGTCGATCCCGAGAACGACACGCCCGACGTGCTCGCCGGTTACGCCGAGAGTTATACGATCGACACGTCGCGCTGGTCGCTGCTCACGGGGACGACCGCGGCGGTGGAGGCCTTCCTTCGCAACGGGCTGTGGATGGCGGTCGAGCGCGCCGAGGGCGAAGTCGATCCCGGCGAGCGCGTCACGCACTCGACCTCGATCGTCGCCGTCGATCGCGACGGCAAGATCCGCGGCTGGTACGACGGCGACGCCGAGGACGGACTCGCGCGGCTCGAGGCGCGCCTGCGCTTCCTCGCGTCCGAGGAGTAACGCGATGGAGTCCAACCTCCCGGCGATCAACGCGACGCTCAACGGCATCGCGGCCGTGCTGATCTCAGTCGGCCTTTGGCAGGTCAAGCGCGGCAACAAGCACGGGCACGCGCGCACGATGATCGCAGCGACGTGCGTGTCGGCGGCGTTCCTCGTCGGCTACCTCTACTACCACTTCGTCGTCATTCCGAAGCTCGGCCACACGCCGTTCCGGCGCGAGGGCGCGGTGAAGATCGCCTACTACGCGATGCTGATCACGCACATCGTGCTCGCTGCGGTGAACCTGCCGATGATCCTGATGACGCTCTATCGTGCCAAGCGCAAGGAGTGGGCTCGCCACCGGCGCCTGGCGCGCTGGACATGGCCGATCTGGTTCTACGTCTCGGTCACGGGCGTGCTGATCTACGTGGCGCTGTACCACGCGAACCCTCCGGCGAGCTAAGATCTCCGGAGCGATGAGAACTCCCTCGATCCTCGCCCGCCCGCTACGCCTCGTTCTTACGAGCGTGCTGGCGCTAGCGCTGCTCGCGCAAACGGGCTTTGCCTGAGACGGCTGCCGACAGGCGGTCGCCTCGTCCAACGGCAAGCTCGGGCAGGGCTTCAACCTGAGCATCTACTTCATGCTCGGCGTGATGCTGTCGATCTGCGGGGGCTTCGCGCTCCTCGTGCGCAGCTCGTACCGCTCCGCCGCGCGTCGCGCCGCCGAGCAGGCGCGCGCCTCGACCGAAGCGTAGTTCGACGCGAACCGGTCGCGCGTGCGCGCGTCCTGTTCGTGATGTGGAACGAGCCTGCGAGGGAGAGCGTGCGGTGCGTCGGCGGGGTCGTCGTCGCGGTGCTCGTCATTCTAGGCCTCGCAGCGTCATGCGCCCCGCGCCCCGCGACGGGACCGGTGGACGTGTGGGTGGCCGACTACGACGCGGACCGCGTGGTGGGGCTCGATCGGCGGCTGCGATGCGTCGTCTCGTTCGATCTGCGTGCGCCGACGCACGTTGCGGCCTGTCGAGACGCGGGCGTGTGGGTCGCGCATCGCGCGGACGGCGAAGCACGTGTGGCGTTTGCGCGCACGGGTGCCTCCGACCTGCCGCCCGGGTGCTCGAAACGCTTTGAGCGCGTGCTCGACCTCCAGGCGACGCGAGATGGGGACGCACTCGTTCTCGAGCGCCGAGGGGAGGACACCTTCTTGGTGCGCATCCGGGCGCCGGCGCTTGGCTTCGATCAGCCGCGCTTGGACGCGCGCATTTCGGTCGAGCCGGCGACCTGGCTCGCCGTGGGGGACGACGTGGTCCTGCTCGGTGGTGCGCGCCTCCTTTCGCTGATCGCGCTGGGGCGCAGTCCCGTGCTCATCGCCGTTGACGCAGAGCGTGCGATCCAGGGCTGCGCGCGTGGCGAACGGTGGTTCACCCTCGACGCGTTCGGCGCC
>JAVJHY010520832.1:0-18892 GCA_035593235.1 Phascolosoma agassizii | reverse complement strand
CGGGAGATGGGAGCCTGCGTTCCTCAGAGCCGTGGCCGGATTACTTCCCCGCCTGCTGGCAAGCTGGAGAGATCATCCGTGCTCGTTGCGTGGCGGCCGAGCTCGATGGCGCGGAGTGTGAGCGCCGCGCTCAACAGGCCCGAGCCGATTTCGTCGCTGCCGGGGAGGGCGGGCATCAAACGGTTCCCGGCACCAGCGTCGAGGAGTGGCTCGACGCGGGCCAATGCAGGGACTGCTATCTGCCTGCCTTCAACTATCGGCCCGGTGGCTCGGTCCAGTATGCGCTGGCGCTTCGAGAGGGCTCCGCCGAGAAGTCGAAACGCTTCCGCTTCGGGATCCTGGGTTCGAGCGATGTTCACACGGCGCGCCCGGGCAACGGCTACAAGGAGTTCGCCCGTCGGCGCATGACCGATGCCAATCTGGCGGCGCTCAGTACGAGCGCCTTCTTGCCGCCGGGCGAGCCGGAGCCGCGATCGATCCCGCTGGATCCGGGGGTCGGAGTGATTCCGCAGTTCGAGCGCTTCTCTTCCTTCTTTGGGCTCGGTGGGCTGGTGGCCGTGCATAGCGAAGGCCGAGATCGGCAGGCGATCTGGGATGCGATGCAGAGAAAGGAGATCTACGGCACGAGTGGGGGCCGTATCCTTCTCTGGTTCGACATGGCCTCCCCGGACGGCGGGGGCGGGGTCCCCATGGGCTCGGCGACAACCCTGGCAGAAGGGGTGCCTACTTTCACGGTGCGAGCGCAGGGTGCGTTCGTTCAGAAGCCGGGATGTCCCGCCGACGTGGTCGGTGCGCTTCCGGCGCCTCGCCTCGATCGCCTTTGCGCCGGCGAGTGCTACCACCCAGGCGACCGACGCCATCGCATCGATCGAATCGAGGTCGTTCGGATCCGCCCCCAGCTGGAGAAGGGCGAAGACATATCGGACCTGATCGAGGATCCCTGGCGGGTGCTGCCTTGCCCCCCAGATGGAACCGGCGGCTGCGATGTCGAGTTCGAAGACCCCTCCTTCTCAGAGGGGGCCAGGGACACGGTCTACTACGTACGAGCCCACCAGGAGGCCACACCCACGGTGAATGCGGGCAACCTTCGATGCCGCCTCGATGAGCGGGGCAACTGTCTGGAAGTGACTCCTTGCAGTGTCACGGACGCGACCTCCGCGAGTGACGATTGCTTCGCTCCGGCGGAAGAGAGGGCGTGGTCTTCGCCGATCTTCGTGGATTTCGAGCGCGGGCCAGAGATCCGTGCGGGTGTGTCCGGAGAGCATCTGGCTGCCCACGTTGGCACTCCGTAGGCTTCATCGGGGCCCTCATCGGGCCACCGAGGCGGAAGCCAAGTCATGAGCGAGCAGGTCGAGGTTCTGATCGTCGGAGGCGGGATCGTGGGAACCGCGCTGGCTTGGGCGCTCGCCGAGCGCGGGGTGACCGGGGTGACCGTCGTCGATCTGGATCTCGCCGGCATCTACGCCTCTTCGGAGCTGAACGCGGGCGGGGCGCGGGCTACCTGGTGGCAGCCGGTCAATATCGAATCGTGTTCTCTGACCTTGCAGTTCTTTCGGCAGCATGCCGAGGAGCTCGGTTTCCACGAGACCGGATATCTCTGGCTCTATGATGATGCGGAGCTCGTTGCGAGGGCTCGTGCCCATCGCGAGACCCAGAACCAGCGGGGGCTCGCGGTCGAAGTCCTGGAGATTTCAGACGTCATCGATCGCTTTCCGGTCATCGACCGCCACCTCGGCGAACTGGTCGGAGCCACACACTCACCACGGGACGGGCTGATCAATCCGAACGCGGTTCGGCAGCTCTACCGGACGCGAGCCGAAGCCCGGGGAGTGCGTTTTCGCGATCGCGACTACGTCAGTGGCGTACATACCGAACGCGTCGCAGGAGCAGCCGGCACGAAGCGTCGCGTGTCTGCTGTCGATGTGGTCCGCGTTCGTCGGGGCGACCCCACGGATGAGTCGGGTCAACTTCTCGACATTTTGACCACCCATCAGATTCCCGCCGAAGCCAATGAAGGGGTCGAGAGGATCGAGTGCGGGGTGGTCGTGAACTGCCTTGGCGCTTGGTCCCCGATCTTCTCGGCCAAGATCGGGGTCAGAGATGTGACCGAGCCGGTGCGCCGGCAGATCTCCCTCGTCGACGTACAAACCAAGGACCGTATCCCTGGGGTCGAACTCGATCGCATGGGGATGATCGTTGACCCGTCGGGTCTCTACTTCCACCCGGAGGGTCATCACATTCTGGCGGGCTACTCCACGCCCGAGGAGCCGCCGGGGTTCGATTTCGGCTACGACGGTGCCGAGTTTTTCGAGACCGAGATCTGGCCGCGCCTGGCCCATCGCAGTGCATCTTTCGAGCGCTGCGGTCACATGCGAGGTTGGGCGGGTCTGTATGCCGTGACTCCGGATTGCAGCGGAATTGCCGGTGCGGTCTCCGGCTTCTGGAACCTCTTCGAGGCCCACTCTTTCACCGGTCGCGGGGTCATGCAATCGGCCGCGGTCGCCCGCAGCCTGGCGTGCCTGATCGATGCCGGCGAATGGGAAGGGGTCGACCTCTCCCCCCTGTCGCGGGAGCGATTTTCGGACCCAGCCCACTGGGTCACCGAAGACCTGCATATTTGAGCGGTGCGAATCCCTCGGTTCGCACGCGGGATCCCCTTGTCGAGAGGTCGTTGGGTGGAACTCGGTGCGTGCGACACTCGGCGAGGTGCTGTGAAGAGACGTTGGGAGGGGGAAGTGATTCGTCTCTCCAGCGGTCCTTGCGTTGTTCACTTACGGACGGTGCGCCTGGCCTTGTGCGCATCGCACACACCGAGCTGGGGGTCCACCGTCGAGTCGGTTGGGTGCCTCCCGACTCGACCTTTGTCTAGTGCGGTCTGTGGCGAGGCCGTCGTGCCCCGGAGGCGATCCAGCCACCGAGTACGAGAGCACCGACCACCGCCCCCACGGCCATCGTGATGAAGAACTCCACCATTGTGAAAGCCTCCTTCGTTGTCTCTTCGTGCAGCGGCTCGGGTCGGCTCATCTCTCGAGTCAGGAATTCCCGTTGGAACCAGGAGTTCCAACGGAGTCCTCCTCGAATGGAGTCCCGTTCGAACGGAGTCTTCAAAAGGGGAAGCCGAACGAGCCCAAGGGTCGAGCGGTGCCTCCCTCGACCTTGGGGATCCCGAAGCCAGCTCACGGCGGCTCCGGTGGTTTTAACCCTAACCGGGCGGCGTCGTCTCCATGGGGTCCTCCTCTCGAGAACGATCCGCAAGCGTACACTCGAGAGTGACGCGACGCCAAAGACCGGCCGGTAAGGGCGGGGCACACGGGGTTGGCGGTCGGGGCTCTGGGGTGCGCGGGCTGAATAGTGGATCAGAGGTCTCGCGTCCGGAGGAACCCATGAGAGCCTCGGACGGAGGCGGCGGTCAGCCGAGTTCGAGGATGGACCACTCCCGGAGCGTTCCGCCGAGTTCGATATCGAAAAAGTCGCCGGCCAGACCGCCTAGCAAGGTTTTGCCGATGGCCGAGGCGGGAGTGATGACCTGAACGAAGCCATCGCCACCGGGGCCGGTCAGCTCGACACCCGCACCGACGGGAAGGAAGAAGAGGGTTCGTTCCTCTTCTCCGGCCTCGCTCTCGACGCGTACGTCGACGAGGGCGCCGTGGTCAACTTTGCGATCTCGCCGCAACGCGGGAAGCCCCTTGGCCGCAAAGCGAATCAACTCTTCCAGTTCGCCGGCTGCAGCCTCGCGGCGTTTGCGATGAGCGGTCGACATTCGGGCCGACGAGGTGGCAGCCTTGGCGTCTTCCTTTTGAGTGGCACCGTCGCGTATCGCGTCGGCGGCCTCGGCTGCACTCAGCTCAGCATCACGCGCGCCAGAAATGACGCCCTGATAGTGCTTCTTCAGCTCTTCGACAAAATGGCGCTTCCGCGGGTCCTCACTCATTTGGCGACCGTAGCGAACGACGGAGGCTCGCCCAGTGGTTCCGACGAGACGACGGAACCGCATGGCAGACCCGTTCGCAGTTGCGCGGGGTCGCGAGCCGCGCGGCGCTGATTCGCGCTGAGACGAGGCGCCCGCCGGGCGAGTCGGCTAGTCGCGCGGGAAGGTGAGGTACAGCTGAGTGTAGATATAGGTGCCGTCGGGAGCCTTCGCGATCCCGATGCCCGTCGTGTTGTACGCACGGCCGACGAGGTTCTCGAGGTGGACTGGCGAAAGGATCCAGCCAGTGAGGATCTCGTGGTTGGGTCGTGCCTTGTTGGTGCGGCCCACATTCTCACCGGCCATGGCGAACCCGGCGATGCCAGCTCTTCTCAGACGCGCGACCCAGTCGTCGCCCTCGGGCGAGTGGTGACTGAGATAACGCCGATCCACCATGTCCTGGGAGTGGGCGCGAGCTACGGCATCCAAGGCCGGATCTCGAGTGAATTCCATCAAGCGCCGCGAGCGGCGAAAACCGTTCACATCGCCTGCGAGTCGTCCTTCCATCTGGGCCAACTCGGGGTCCGGGGCATAGGCCCAGGGTGCCGTGATCGGGATCAGCAGCGTGAGCGCCAGCCAGAAACCGAAGGTGAAGCCGGCGGCTTGGAAGAGGTTGCGAGGCATTTCAGCCGGCCTCCGACGCGCCGGTGCTCCACTCGGGCTCGGTCAGGGTTTCGGGCTCCACGGAGTCGTTGGCCTGCTCTTCGATCAGCTCACGGCGAGAGAGACGCCCGGCCTCGTAGTAGGACCGGGTATCGATCAGGCCGTTGCCATCCTGATCCTCGTCTCGTTGTAGCACTCGCTCCTTCGCATCGTAGAGAGTGACTCGATCGATGCGCCCATCGCCATTACGGTCTTCCCGCTCTCGGGTGAGGCGACCTTGCTCGAAAAAGGCCATCCGATTCCGGAAGCCGTCGCCGTTCAGGTCTTGCTCCTCGCGAGCGATCTCTCCGCCTCGGTAGAAGGTCCATGTATCCAGGAAGCCGTCGTGATTCGTATCCCGCCGCTGGCGAGCCATGGTGCCATCTCTGAATTCCACCCAGGAGTCGAGCCGGCCATCGAGGTTGCTGTCTTCTTCGACCGAGCGCTGTTCGCCCTGGGCGTCGTAGTACACCGTGCGGTCCGGTGCCGTATCTCCGTTGTCGTCGAAGAGTTCGCGCACCTTCTTGCCGAGGTGACGGTAGACCCAGTGATCCGGTCGTCCGTCGCCGTCGCGGTCTCCCACCTGATCCGCAACCCCGCCACTGTCGGCCTTAGGGCTCGAGTCGCTGCCGCCTGCCCGGGCCACGTCCTCGGGCCGGGCCTTAGGCTGCACGGAGGCCTGGAGGATCGCGAGTTCATCGGCGATCGAAAATGATCGGGACGCGGTCTGGAGCTCCTGAGGCTCTGACTCACCCGCGCTTGGGGCCGGGAGCGGAATCGGAAGGGGGATCGGGGGAAGGGAGGCCTCGGGGCTCGCGCCTCGCGAGGCGAGCTCTCGCTCCATGTCCGAGAGACGGGCCGACTCGACGTCGCGATGGGGATCGTAGGTTCGAGGCGGCGTCGGGGCGGTTGTCTGCGGAGGGTTCCCTTGCAACGCAGCCGTCTGTCCGCCTGTTCCTGCCGGTCCTGCCTGGGTCGTGGCTCCCGGTGTGCCTGTGGAGCGGGAGGATCCAGATTGCTTCTCGCCGTTCTTGCCGCGGATGGCATTGGCGGCGGCGGCCGCGGGGGCTCCGACGATCGCACCGGGGACCTTCAACGCTTCCTTGCCGAACAAGGCCGGTCGCTGACCGGTTTTTCGCTCCGCCCCGCCGGAGCTGCGGGAGCCGCCGAAGGTGGTGAGATTGCCACCCTCCCAGGGCCGATCGGGATCCGGCATCGGGATACTCTGGCCCGGCATGATGATGGTCGCGCCAACACCAAAATCGGCGGTCGGGTTTCGATCGGTCCGAACCGCCGTATCCCCGTGAGCGCAGCCAACTGCCGCGGCCAGACCCAGGGCGAGGGTAGCGGTGGTCAACGTGTGAAGGAGCCGGGGCGAGGTCGCGAGCGGGCGCCCTCGTTTCTTCATCGTCCGACGATCGGTGTAGGGCATCGACACGGTTCACCTCCCATGGCACGGAGTTGGCGCTTGGCGCATCCGCCCGGGGTGGGAACTGCAAGAATCGTGTCCAATCCATCCAATGCTGGGACGAGGCCCGCGAACGACGGCAGGCTGAAGGGTTGGACGGAGACTTGCCGCTCTCTTGCTTCCGGCAGCCGACCGGAAGAAGGGAAGTTGATTTCCCTTCTTGGAGCCAGGAATGACCACTCCCTCCCTATGCGGATGAATGGCGGAAGAGGCTCGCCAGCCGGAGAGGAGAGCAGCTCTCGGTCCCCAGACGAGCCCTGAGGCGAGGCTAGCCGCCCAGGCTGTCGTCTTCGTCGTCACCCCCGCCGACCCGATCGATCAGGAGCGTGGCGCCGAGCCCGGCTAGGACCAGCACACCGGAAAGGGCGATCTGGCCACCGGCGGGGTCGAAGCGTTCGACTCTCCAGTCTTCTTGCTCGATCTCGTTGAGATCGGCTTCCGTCAGCACGCGTCCCTTCAGCACATCGCCCACGTCTGGCGGGACACCTTCTTGGAAAGGCCACAGCCCGGCGACGGCACCCACGAGGAGCCCGAGCAACAGCCCAAGGGTCGGCTTGGGGAATCGGTCGAGGGTCCAGCGCAGGAGGTTACTGATCCCGACGATTCCGACGAGAACGCCGATCCCGACTGGCACGGCAACGGTCAGGGCTTCCATGAGCAAGCCGAGATCGAGGCCGGCTTCCCCTAACAGTGCTTCCTTCGCCTGGTCGACGGCTCCGAGGATCGGGAGGTACTGGCCGAGGAGCAGCAGGAGGTAACCGCCGGAGATCCCCGGAAGAATCATGGCGCCGGCACCGGCCATGCCGGAAAGCACCAACAGACCCGGCGAGCTCTCCGTACCGGAGGCCCCCGAATCACCGAATGCCATCAAAACCATGATGGCGAAGCCAAAACCGGCTCCGGCCCACAGTGCCGGCGTTGCGGGTCGGGCCAGTCTCCATACGAGCGGGACGCCACCCAGGGTCAAGCCGATGAACAAGCTGTACATGATCCAGCGCTGCTCGATGACGAGAGCTCGGGTGGTTCCGGCCAGGAGCAGGATTGCCGTGCCCGCAGAGGCGACGATCACGCCAAGCAGGATCAGGGATCGGCGGCGGAAGGTCAGGGTGGTGACCTCGGCGATGGCGGCGATGAAGGCGGGGTAGACCCCGGCGGCCAGCAACATGGTTCCGCCGGAGATCCCGGGCACCAGATTGGCCAAGCCCATCAGCACTCCGCCCAGAATCGCGCGAAGGGATAGGCGGCGGAGGGAGGTCTCGTCGTGGGTCGATTCGTGGGTCGGCATGATGGCCGGCTACTCTAGCGGGGTGTGCGGCCGTTTCACGCTCAGCAAATCTGGCGCAGAGATCGCCGCAGCGTTCGATCTCTCGGACGGCGATCTCTCCGGTGGGCTGGGACTGCTGCCTCGCTACAACGTCGCGCCGCGGCAGGAGATTGCTGTCATCGTGCCGACGAGCGGGCGCGGACGCCAGCTCGAGCTTCGACAGTGGGGCTTGCTGCCCGGGTTCGCCATGCGATCCGATGATGGGCGGCGGCCGATCAACGCCCGCGTCGAGAGCGTCCACGAGAAAAAGTCCTTTCGCGAGGCGCTGCGAAGACGGCGGTGCCTGGTCGTGGCCGATGGCTTCTACGAGTGGAAAGAAGAGGGTGGACGGAAACTCCCTCACTTCATGAGCCTGCCCGAAGGTGGACTCTTCGCGATGGCCGGACTCCACGAGGATTGGGAGGGTCCGGAAGGCGAGGTACTCAGCACGGTGGTGATCCTAACGACGGCTGCCGAGGGCCCCGTGAAGGAAATCCACGGGCGCATGCCGGTGATGCTCTCCCGGACTCAACAGGGCCAGTGGCTGGATGCGGATTGGGACGGGACCGGCCTGACCGAACGCATTCGCCCGAGTCTGGCGTTGGATTTGACGACGAGACCCGTGGGCAAGCGGGTCAACGATGTCCGCAATGATGACTCGGGCTGCCTGGAGCTCGACCCTCTGCCGCTGTTCGATCGCTGAGCAAAGCGTGAGTGCGCGGGTGAGGCCGTGAGGCCGAAGCACCAACGGCGGGAACTGGGGGGTTCGGTAGGCTTCGCCCATGGCCCGGCGGATTCGCAGCGCGCTCCTGCTCCTGACTGGATTGCTGTTCGTGTTGTCAATTCCCTGGTATCGGGAACCGGGAGCGGCTTCGGAGCCGGGCTGGTTGGGGCTCCCCGACTGGGTGGGCGTGGCACTGCTCTGCTACGTGGGCGCCGCGGTCTTGAACTCCGTCGCCTGGATGCTCACCGAGATTCCGGACGAAGGACCCGAACCGCCTGACTCGGGGACTCCGCAGTGACGTTCGGTCAACTCGGTGTCGCGGCATTGGTCCTCTACCTGGTCGGCCTGGCCACCGTCGCCGAGGTGGCGAGACGCTCCCGCAAGGACAGCTCGCCCTCGGATCACTTTCTGGCCGGTCGGGGCCTGGGCGCGTTCGTCCTCTTCCTGACTCTGTATGCCACGGCCTACAGCGGCAACTCCCTGCTCGGCTATCCGGGCGAAGCCTATCGCCGGGGTTTCTCGTGGATCATGGCGACCGGCTTCATGATGTCGATCATCGTGGTGTTCCACGCCCTTGCACCGAAGTTGCGGCCCATCGCGACGCGGCACGGCTTTGTGACACCGGGCGACTGGATTCGGTATCGCTTCGGCGCGGAGCCCTATGGAGATCGGGTGCGCATCGCGATCGCCGCGCTGATGACTTTGGCCCTCGCCAACTTCCTGCTCGCCCAACTCCAGGCCATGGGCCACGTCGCTCAAGAAGTGACGGGCGGCATCGTCCCTTATGAGCTGGGTGTGCTGGGATTGGCCCTGATGATCCTGGTCTATGAGACGCTGGGCGGCATGCGCGCCGTGGCATGGACGGATGCGGCTCAGAGCATCTTGATGGGTGCAGGCCTACTCGCTCTGCTTGGTTGGCTGCTGAATGAAGCCGGTGGGCTCGGAGCCGTGACGGCCGCCGTTGCCGAGATCCGGCCAGAAGCCGTGACGGTGCCGAGCCGCGTCGAACAGGCCAACTGGGCCAGCACGATCGTGTTGCTGGGAACGGCCAGCGTGCTGTACCCCCAGGCGATTCAGCGGATCTACGCCGCGGAGAGCGGCGCGTCGTTGCGCCGAGCGTTTTCGGTGATGACCTTCATGCCGTTGACGACGACCCTGGTCGTGACTTTGATCGGGCTGGCTGCGATCCCTCGGCTCTCTGGTCTTGGAACCATCGAAGCTGACACGGTGATGCCGAGGCTGCTTGCGGAGTGGGCGGCCACCGGCGCCCTAGGGTCGGCTCTCGCCGTTCTCGTCTTCATCGGCGCCCTAGCGGCGATCATGTCCACCGCCGACTCGGTGCTCCTCTCCCTTGGAGCCGTCGTTGCGGTCGATCTGATGGGGAAGGACCGAAGCGATCCGGGCACCACACATTTTGGCAAACGGGTGGCGGCTATTGCGATGGCCATTGCCGTGGTTTTTGCGCTTTGGCCGCAGTTCACGCTCTGGCGCTTGATCGAGCTGAAGATGGAACTGTTGATCCAGTGCGTTCCGGCCTTCCTGATTGCGCTTCACTCCGAGCGAGTGAACGCCCGGGCCGTGTGGATTGGCGTCCTGGTCGGAACCCTCGTGGCGGCAGGCGCGGCCTTGGGGGGCTTTAGTCGGGTGGGCGGCGTGCACGTGGGCGTCATCGGTCTGGGTTTCAACCTGGCTTGCGTCCTGATCCTGAGCGCAGGGCGAGGCCAAAGCCAAGAGTGTCCGCGGTTGACCTAGGCCCTCGGGTCCAATCTGGGCTGCGCCTCGGGACGCAATACGCGACCAGGTCCCCTGTGCGGTGGCGCCAACTGAGCTCGAGGAGGGGGGCTACGGAGCTGCGTCCTGCAGGTTGCGCTTCCTGTAGGCCGGATTTTCGAATCGCTCCGGCGTTCGCAATTCGTAGATCGTCGCACCGGGTTCCGGCTCGGTGATCCGATGAAGGGCCGTCGCTTCTTGCTCGATATCGTCCCGCAAGGCGGGGTAGTGATCCGGGTCGCCACTTAGGATCAAGTGCGAGGCTCCGTAGACCCAGAGCTTGCCGGGCTCTTGCGTGTGCTTGTGGATCTTTACATGCGGCGCATTGGCGTAGTACGCGATCCGGCGCTTTCGGGCGGCCAGGCCGCGAATGGAGATGCCTTCGTCGGCGAGCCATTCTGCCGCCTTCCGCTCCGCCGCAGAGTCGACGCGGTCGGGTCGTAGCGCCTTGCCTAACCCGATTCCGCCGAAGACGAGTAGCAAGCCGGCAATCGCAGTCGCCCGGAGCCGATTATTCTGCCTCGCGGGTAGGCGATGGGCGAGGGCAAGGATCCCATCTGCGACGTAGCCGAAGGTCAAGGTCAGGGCGGGGAGGGCATGGCGCCCGCTGACGTATCCAAAGTTGGCGGCCAGGGCCATGAGGACCAGCCCGTACAAGCCGACGATCGCGCCGATGAAGCGGCCGCGAAAACCGACTGGGCGAACACCCAATAAGGCGAAGCCCACGAGAAGCAGGGCGACGCCTTCGTAGCGCAGAGATCGGAGGTGGGTGCGGAGGGTGTCGAAGACCCCCTCCATTGCCTTTTCGGTGCGGCTGGGTTTCGGCTCGGAAGGCGGCGCTTCGAGAGGGTGCCCCGGGATATGTCGAGGTTGGACCCGCCTCTCCGCCGGTCGACCCGCGCGATTGACCGTTGGGAGAATCGGGTTCGGGCCGTCCTTTGGCGCGATCTCGATGCCTGCCATCACCTTGACCGACTTCTTCTGGGTCAAGGTCCACTCTCCGTGTTCCACGCGGAGGAAGAGCATGTAGGGGAGCGCTACGGCGGTGGCGCCGACACCGATTGCCGTGCCTAATGCGATCGCGCGGGCCCACTTCACGCGGCCCCGCAAAGCCTCGAACCCCGTCAATGCGCCCGCCGCCAGGGCGACCCCGAGCCCCTCTGGACGCACCAGGTAGGCCAGACCAGCCGCGACACCGCCAAGAAAGCCGAGACTGGCGCGATCCTCCGCCATCCCTCGGTAGAGCGCGAGTGCGCCCAGAAGAAGCATGAGGAGGTACGCGCCTTCGCTCTGGATGTCGCCGGTGTACTCGATGGCGCCCGGGTGGACCGCGAGCAAGGTGGCGGCGATCAGAGCGCTGGCGCTGCCATGCGTTCGCTTGATGAAGGCAAAGAGCACCCCGACGGCGAGGCTCCCGCACAAGACCGAAACCACGACCCCCGCCGTGATCCAGTCTCCAAGGGCGAGTTCGGCGATCGCGATCATCGCTGAGTAGAGCGGATGAAAGGGGTGGCTCAGGGCTTGCTCGGCGTTGCCATCGGCAATGGCCTGGCCCAGAGCCAGGAACACGGGGCCATCGTTGAACATCACCGCGACGGCTTGCCAACGCAGGGTCCGAACAGCCGCGGCCAGAAGGAGGATGCCCGCGAGCCAGGCGCTCTCTCCGGGGACAGGGTTCTCGTTCCCCAGAAAGGGGAAGGAGGCATCCGACGATCGAGGTTCCTCGCGGGCACTCATGAGGCGGCGGAGAGTAGGGAACGGGCGTGAGCGGGCCATGAAACCGCGCGCTCGCCATACGGCCATTCCCGCGGCGGGATGGCGAGGTGAGAGGCGCTCTGACACCATCAGGCCCTTATGGGTGAAGCCTACGACCGACTGAGTGCCCAGGATGCCACCTTCCTGGATCTCGAAAGCCCGAACCTCCACCAGCATATTGCGGCCGCCATCATCTTCGAGACGGGCCCACTCCGGACTGCCGACGGTGGAGTGGATGTCGAACGCATTCGCGAGTTCGTCGGCTCACGGTTGCATCTTCTGCCTCGCTATCGGCAACGGCTCGCGCGGGTGCCGGTCGAGAATCACCCGGTCTGGGTGGATGACTCCCACTTCAATCTTTCGTATCACGTTCGCCACACGGCATTGCCGCAACCCGGGGACGAGGCACAACTGAAGGCCTTGGCCGGGCGCATCATCTCGCAGCAACTGGATCGCGAGCGTCCGCTGTGGGAGTTCTGGGTCATCGAGGGGCTAGAGGGCGACCGCTTTGCGGTCATTCAAAAGACCCACCACTGCATGATCGACGGGGTGTCCGGCGTCGACCTGATGGAAGTGATGATGGGGGCCGAGCCCGACGAGCGGATCGTGCCCGGCCCTGACTGGGAGCCGCGGGTGGTTCCGGAGGGACTGGAACTCCTCGCCGAAGAGTTCGGTCGCCGCGTGGGTGACGTGTTCGAAGTCTTTCGCCAGGCGCCGGAAGCGTTTCGCGACCCGACTTCGCTTTGGGAGCGGATCCGCGAGGGGGCCGAGGCGGTCGGTGAGACTTTGACCGCCAACCTCAGCTCCGCCTCTTCGACCCCAATCAATCAGCCTCTCGGTCCCCATCGTCGTTTCGATTGGAGTCAGCTTTCGTTGGGGCGCGTGAAGCGCGTTAAGGATGCCCTGGGCGGCACCGTCAATGACGTCGTGCTGGCGACGGTGGCCGGAGCGCTGCGCAGGTTCCTTGCCTTGCGGCGCGTCTCTCTGGACGACCTGTTGATCCGTGCCAATGTGCCGGTGAGCATCCGAAACCGGGACGAGCGGGGCACCCTGGGCAATCGCATCGCACTCCTGATGGCCGAGCTGCCTGTCGACGAACCCGATCCGACCCTTCGCCTGGCGCGGATCCGTGAAACGATGGGAAAGCTGAAGGAGTCGCGGCAGGCCATGGGCGCTGAGGTCTTGGCCGCAGTCAGCGACTGGACCAGTGCCACCCTCTTGTCGGTCGCGGTTCGTTCCGCCGCCCGGGGTCAGCCCTATAACCTCGTGGTGACGAACGTGCCCGGGCCTCAGGTGCCGCTCTTCATGCTCGGGGCCCCAATGAAGACCTGTTATCCGGTGGTGAACCTGCAACCTCGGCAAGGACTGGGGGTGGCACTGTTCAGTTACGCGGGAGATTTGTTCTGGGGCTTTACCGCCGATTTGGATCAGCTGCCTGACCTACACACCTTCGTAAAGACGGTCGAAGAGTCCTTCTTGGAGTTGGAAGCGGCCGCATCCAGTGCGGAAGCAGAGGGCTCGCCTGACCCGCTAGAGGTCAAGGCCTGAGGGTGGAACGTCTGCGAATCCCGCCGGGGTTCTGCGGGCCTCCAGATAGTGCGAATGGTGGCTATCTCGGGGGGAGGCTGGCGTCCTTCTTGCCGGAGGCTCACGCGGTCGAAGTGAGTTTTCTGGCGCCATGCCCACTCGACTGTGACCTGGACGTCGACCGCGACGGTGAGGAGATCGTGCTCCTGGGCGAGGCGGGACCGATCGCACGCGCTCGGCCGTCGTCGATTTCGATCGAAGCACCTGCGGTGCCTGACCCGGACACGATTGCCCGGGTGGCCGGCACCGCGCGGGCCTTCCAGACCCATCCGTTTCCTGGCTGCTTTGTCTGCGGCCCCGGCTGCCAAGACGGGTTGAAGATCGCGCCCGGACCCTGGGGCGATCATTCCGTCTCGATGTGGACGCCCTCACAGAATCTCGAAGGGCCATCGGGTTTGGTAGCGCCCGAGTTTCTCTGGGCCGCCCTGGATTGTCCCAGCTCGTTTCCGTTGTTGGAAGATGCGGCGATTGCCACAAAGATGGAGCCGATGGTGCTCGGTCGAATGACGGTCGAGCTACGAATCGACCTCCCCTTGGATCAGCCGATTCGCATCGTGGCCTGGCCGCTGGCTACGGAGGGGCGAAAGGGTTTCAGTGCGACCGCCGTCTATTCGGAAGCCGGCGATGTCGCAGCCCTCGCCCATTGTATCTGGATCTCGCTGGCGGGTCGCTGATTCGGGTCACGGGAGTGTGATGCGAAACAGCTCGGCGGGTTGCTTCTGCAGACGCTTCCGCCAGCGGCGGTTCGGATGCTTCGCAAGCAAAAGCGGCAGCTCCTGGGTTTTCTGAAAGCCGAACTTTCGCGGCAGCTTGGTGTAGAGGGATCGCGGCGGGTTGCCGCCTCGTAGCCTCACTGCGCTGGTCGCACTGTGCATCCAGATCTTCTGAACTCCGAGCTCATCTCGCAGTACGTGAAGGGCCGCTAAGAGGGCGGCTTCGTCCCAGATCCTTTCGAGCGGAGCGAGGTCTTCGCTGAGATAGGTCTTCCAGCGAGACATTGTGGTGTCCGCAGACAAGGCCTTGATCCGCCAAGCTCGTTCGGACTCCGGGTACTTGCACAGGTACTGGTCCCACTCCAAGGCGAGGCGAAGCCAGTCATTCTGCAGCTCCTCGATCAAGGCTTCGCCGTTTTCCAGGTCGATGTCGAGGCGCAGCCAGGCGAGCGTGATCGCGGGGAGGGGCGTGGTGGGGTGCCCGTGGAATTGGAACCAATGCTCGTCGGGCCGCACCAGCCGCACATACCGGCGCCAGTGACTCGCCGGGAGGTCCAGTCGTAGGACCAGATTCCAACCGGGCCTCGAAGTCTGGAGGCGCGGTCCCCACAGCGTGTCGTGGCCCCATACGCCGATCTTCAGGCGGAAGATGCGTGTGGTTCGGGGCCAGTAGTTGTCGAAGAAGGCTTGAGGGAGACGATCCTCGGGCAACTGGGAGAGGTGTGCGCGAACCGACGGCTTCTGGAGCATGTGGCCATGGGCGCCCGTTCGCAGAGCGCGAAGGCTTTCTACGTCTTGCGCGGCCCAACTCAAGAGTTGGAACGCGTAGCGATCTCTGAAATAGGGGAAGAGCGTGCGACCGCGGGGCAGTCGCCGGTAGATCTCCCGCAGGGTGGGGCGGTCCAAGGCCACCTCCGGGGTTGGCAGGAAGAAACCGGTCGAAATTCGGAAGTCGCTGGCAAAGGGATGACCGGACTCGGCAAAGGAGCACGAACGCCCCCACGACAACCCCGAGGCGAATCGCCCCCTCGACCGGCGCTTGCGTGGTGCATCTCAGGCCAGCGAGGCTCGACCTCGTGACCGACAGCGACTGGGGGGGCGGGCTTGCGCCGACACGAACGAAGCCGAGGCTCCGCGAATCGCCTTAGCGACTCTGTATGGCGGGGCTCGACCGATGAGGCTGGAATTGGAAAGTGAGGAACAGCATGGGCTCTCCGAGCGAAGCCAAAACCTAGGGAGTCGGCACGGTCCGGCAAGCCCGCAGAATTCAGCGCCCGTTCTTGAAACGTCGAGTAGGGTCTTGGAAGACCGCCTGCCGTTTCCTCTTCCGGGCCCCGGCTCTAGACTGCGATGCATGACGACGGGGGCGGAGCAGAAAGCGGGGACGCGTAGCTGGCAGGAGCGGGTCTTCGAGATCATTTTCGAAGCGGACACCCCTGCCGGCAAGGCCTTTGATGTGGCCTTGATCGCGATGATCCTCATCAGCATCGTCGCCGTGATGCTCGAGAGCGTCGCCGAGATCGAGGCGCAATGGGGCGAGGAGCTACGCATCCTCGAGTGGGTGGTCACGGCCACCTTCACGGTCGAGTACCTGCTGCGCCTTTCCTGCGTGGGCAAGCCTCTGGGTTATGCGCGGAGTTTCTTCGGCATCCTGGATTTGCTTTCGATCCTACCGACCTATTTGAGTCTGTTCTTGCCAGGCAGCCAGTCTCTCTTGGTGATCCGCTGCATCCGGCTGCTCCGTGTGATGCGCATCTTCAAGCTCGCGCAGTACCTCGGGCAGGCGAATCTTTTGCTCGATTCGCTGCGGGCAAGCCGTACGAAGATCCTCGTCTTCCTGGGCACGGTGCTGCTCCTCGATCTGATCCTCGGCTCGATCATGTACCTGTTGGAGAGCGGCGAGGCGGGCTTCACCAGCATTCCCCGCTCGGTCTACTGGGCCATCGTGACCATGACGACCGTGGGCTACGGCGACATTGCTCCGGTGACGGTGGCGGGTCAGTTCTTTGCCGCCCTCGTGATGCTCCTGGGCTACGCCATCATCGCTGTTCCCACCGGCATCGTGACCGCCGAGATCGTGGGTCAGCTCCGCCCGAACGTCGTTACCACCAGGAGTTGTCCTGCCTGCGTCTCCGAGGGGCATCTCGTCGAGTCACACTTCTGCAGGGATTGCGGTGCGTCTCTGGCCCACCCGGACAGTGCGGATGCCTCGACGTAGCTCGCACGAGCTGGAACCGCGTTTCCCAAGCGCAAGGTGCCTGAGGTTTGAAGCGATCTCAGGGCGGGCCTGGGGCGGTTCGGCGGTGGGATCGGGCTGGCGGCCATCAATCGCGGCGCTGCGATCGCAGTCGACGGAGTCGTAGGAGGCCCGGAAGGATCACGACCAGTTCGATGCCGAGACCGCAGCCGGCACGGCGGGCTGTTTCGGTCCGGTCGAAGGAACTCGAGCACTGGGGATCGGAAGGGAAGTCGGTGGCCCCGTCATTGTCGTTGTCGATGCCATCTTGGCAGGCGGGATTCTCGATCCAGCTGCCGCTTAGGCAGCCCGTGTCCTGAGGGAAGTCTGTGCCACCGTCGAGATCGTCGTCGAGCCCGTTGAAGCAGTTGCCGGGCGCGATGGTCTGGATAGCGAGATCGAGACGTATGCGGGGCGTGGTCACGCCGTTCCGGGTGTCCAAGACGGCGGGACCCGTGTCGAGCAAGGCCTGAAGGGCCGCGTCTACGCTGATCCCCGGGTTGGCCGCACGCATGGCCGCGAAGGCGCCTGCTACATGAGGCGCGGCCATCGAGGTGCCGGTAGCATCGACCCACTTGGCCCCCGAGAAGAGGACCGAGGGGACCGACGAACGAATCGAAACCCCCGGCGCTAGAAGATCGAGGAAGCTGGCGCTGTTTGAGCCGTTCCAGACCGCGTTCAGCCCCGTGACGGCTCCCACGCTGATGACATTGCTCATACACGCGGGGGAGCCCATGGCGTTCGTGAAGCCATCATTGCCGGCAGACGCGATGGGCGCGATACCGGCCGCGCGGATGTTGTTGATCTCGCCCTTCAAGGGCGGGTCGTCGCTGTCGCAGGCCGCGACACTCGTGAACTGACCACCGCCCAAGCTCAGATTGACCGCCGCGACATTGGCGTTGGCCTGCAGCCGAGCAAATTGAAGACCTGCGATGATGTCCGACGTGAAGGTGCGGAGGCAGTTGCCGGGAACGCCGCAGTTGGCAACGCCGGAGAGCTCGGAGATGATGTTGATCGCGACAATGTTAGTCCCGGACGCAATTCCGGAATAGGTGGAGTCTGCGCCGCCTGCGATCCCCGCGACGTGGGTGCCGTGAAAGCAGCCCGTCTCCCAAGTGCAGTGCACACCGGCACCCGGACCCGTCATGGATGTGGTGCCGCCGGGGCAGTCGCCGTCAACGGAAAAGCAGGCCTCGTCCACGACGCGATTGCCGAAGGTGGAATGAGCCTTGTCGACGCCGGTATCCAGCACTGCCACCGCCCAGCCAAGACCATCGAACCCAGCGGCGCTGGTGGCGTCTGCGCCGACCGCCGGCTGGCTCGAGTTGAGCAGCGGCTTGTACATCCGATCCGGATAGATGGCGACGACTTCCGGCGAAGCGGCAAGGAGATCGAGATCCGCCTGGTCGGCCTCCAACGCCATGAGGGGCAGATCTTGAAAGCGTCGAATCGCTCGAATCGGCCGGGGGCGCTGGGTTCTTTGCGCGCCTCGCGCACCCGAAGCCGCGGCGATCTCGGCTTCGAGCCGTTCCCCGGCGCGCCATACCGCCCCGCGGTCCATACCGGCGGCTCCCTGTCGGCGAACCCCCGGGGCAAAACCGGGCGAGGCGTACTCCACGATCACACGCGCTTTCCCTTGGCTCTGGATCCGGGTCTCCACTTCCGCGGGGATCCCGGCCGCTGCAGCGGGCAATGCGGGCCAAGCCGCGCTCAGGGTCAAAGCGAGGATTCCGAGGCGCAGGCGGCAAAAAGGGGGGTGAGGGCGAGTCATAGCGAGGAGGCCGGGGCTGCCAGCCTCCGCGCCATCATACACTCGGGTGGAGCTGCGATGGTGATGGGGCTCACTCCCCCCGCAAAATTCAAGAAGAGGTCCCCCCGGGCGCCGTGATCGTGCTCAACGGTGTTCTAAGGGCCGGCCCAGGTTCTTGCGGCTAAGGTCCTCCCACCCGGCTCGGGGCTCGGCATGCCCGATCCCCTCCGCCCCCGTAGCTCAGATGGATAGAGCATCGGTTTCCTAAACCGAGGGTCAGAGGTTCGAATCCTCTCGGGGGCGCCACGCTCGCCCGGCTCCAGCGTTTTTCGCTTGCACGGGGTAGGCGTCAGAGTGGGACCAACCACTCCGTCCAGGGCACCTCGCGGTAGACGAGTAGGAGCACATAGGCGGCGACATAGGCGGCCCGCACGAGGTTCTGGCTAGGTCGGGTCTGGGACAGGCCCATGGCGAGGAGGATCCAACCGAAGCCTTCTACGGGGGCAATGGCGTAGGTGCTGGCGGTGAAAACGAGTAGCGCCGCGTGCCGCCAGCGGTCGGTGATGGCTTCCGGGAGCAGGAAACCTGCGGCGATAACGGCCTCGATGGCCAGGGTCCAGAGCGTCGCCGCCTGGGTAGCGATGAGGTATGCGGGCGGCCACGAGAAAGACAGAGCGGCACCGGCCACCGCACCGGGAACAGGAGGCGGTGCGTCATCGAACAGGCTGCTCGCCTCTTGCAACGACGGGAGATCAAGACCCAAGAAGAGGGCGAGGTTTTCGAAGCGGGGGTCGGTGACGAAGGTGACGTGGAAGAAGGTGCCGTCCAGGAACTCGGGCGACAGAATCTTCTGCAAGGTGGCCAAAGCGAACACGCCGCCTAACAACCATCGTGCGTTCGAGGCCAGGGTCTCGGCAGGCTGAGGCGCGGTTCGCGCGATGGCCAGCGCCAGACACCACAAGGCCAGCAAGTAGCCG
>JAVJHY010519760.1:0-18918 GCA_035593235.1 Phascolosoma agassizii | reverse complement strand
TTTCAAGTTTAGAAGATTATTTAAAATTAGTAAGAACTGAAGAAATATTAAATAAAGAATACACATTTATTGGATGGGGGAGAGATTTATATCAATCATCAGGAATAATACAAAAAGATATTGGAGGAATAAATCAAAAATATAAAAAATTAGCATTAATTTATGATAATAATTCATATAATCCATTAGATGTAACATTTCCAAATAATTTCCCTGGAACTTCTGGATCAACATTATTTGATGAAAATGAAAAAGTATTAGGAGTTTTTAAATCAGTAAGTTCTTTTGCATTACTTGAAGAATATGGACCAGTTAGAAATTTACATTTCCCAATGAATAAAACTTCAGGATATTTTACTCAAACTAATGATATTATTGACTGGTTAGAAAAAAGTGATAAAAGTGGAGAAACAGTAGTAAATTTTAGTAATTTAAATGAAAAATTAGATAATGTTACATTTGATAAAAATAAAATAGAATATAATAATAGGAAAGAAATTAATAATAAATAAATAAATTATTCATTAGTTCCAATCATTGAATTAAACATATCAATTTTATCCCCAAAGATGTAAAAAGACATAAATAATAATAATAAAGCTAAGATAATCCAAATTGTTACATTTGAAACTTGAGCTTTATTTTGTCTAATTTTATTTAATAAAATCATTTTAATCATAATTAATACTTACTTTAATATTTGCAAAAGCATCAGTTTTTTCTGCTGATTTACAGTGTCCGTATGTATATTGATCTTTTTCTAATTCATATATATATAAATCTAAATTTGTGATATTTTCATTTTTTTCATCATAATACCCATATCTTGAACCCATAATTTTAATTTCATCAGATTTTTTTGAACCTAATTCTAATGAAACAGAGTTTGAATATCCATATCTATCAATATTTGAACTTACATATCTTAAATCAATGTTTTGAGTATTATCACAAGCAACTAATTGTTTTAAATCAACTTTTGCAGTTATTGGACCATTATTTGTTAATTTAATTGTACCTAATTGCATATCTTCAACTGAAGTTGTAATAACTTCTTCTTGAAATATATAATCCATTGATACATCTTTGAATGCTGTTGATAAAAATAAAACTCCAAAAAATACTAAAATTAATCCAGTTAACACATATAAATGAAAATTTCCAATATGTTTTTTAATTTGTTCTTTTACCATTTTATTTTTTTAATTTTTTAGTTTTTGAACTATTTGATGAATTTGAATGTTTTGAAAAATATTTACCAACACCCATCATTAAAATAGTTGAAATAACTAATAAACCTAAAACTCCATTTTTACTTAATTCAAATACATCCATTGCGTAAAACACAGCGAAAATATATGTTGAAATACTTGCAATAAATATTGTTTGATTAACTTTTTTGTATTTTAAGTAAAAGTACACTGCAAAACAAATTGCAATAATAAAAATTAAAACTCCAACTCCAATAGACCAATCTGCTGACCCTGCCATTATTTATCTAACCTCCTTAAATAATCTCCAAGTACAAATAAAATAATTGCTAACAGAAATGATAACGCTGATTTAATTGTTGTTGGAACATCTTCTAAGTATGTACTTAGAAAATAAATTATTGTTAGAAAAAGAAAGAAAATTCCGATTCCATAAAAAATATTTTGTATTTCCATACCAAATTCTTACAAGTTTTATTTTTAATATTTTGTTTTATAATACAATGCTAATACCTGAGAGTATAGGATACCAAATCACTCAAATCTAAATAAATTTTCTTTAATTTCTTTATCTAAATAATCTTTTTGTATTTGTGATAAAGTATCTTTTTTAGATCCAGTAATCATTTCATCAATGAAAAAATCTTGAAATTTAGTTTCATTAAATCCATAAATATTTACTCCACTAATCATAAACCCTATATCTCTAACAATTTGTTCCATTGGTTTTTCATAAAAGAAACAATCAGTAATCCAAGCCTCATTTCGAATTTTATTTTGAATTCCAAAATCAGCTTTATTTTTATCACAAAATTTTTTAATTTGTTTAATTAAACTATTAAATGTAAATAAATAACTTAATTGATTATTTGATAATCCCTCATTTTTCAAATATATATATAATTGAGTCCAAGTTAAACCAGAACGATTTAACTTTTCAAGTTCTAATTTCATTAATAAAACATTACGATCAGATTTTAATTTATTAACTAAATAACTATCATTAGCATTTTTAATTGGAATTTGAGGTATTGAATTTGAAAATTCACCTTTTTTAAATATATTATTACCACTATTAATATCATCACTATTATTTTTCTTTTTATAAAAATAATATGCCGCAGTAAATACAATACATATTAAAACTAATAACCCAATAATTAAAAACATATTATTTGAAGATTTTGTTTCAGGTTCTTTCTCTTCTGGCTTTTCTTCAGGTTTCTCTTCTGGAATTGTAACTTGAGGAATGATTGTAACATTTTCTTTTGGTTTTTGTAATAATTCATAATTTAAATAAAATGTAATTCCTTCTGTTGTGTAATAAATTTGTGATTCTTTAAATCCATCTTTATCTAAATCAAAAGTTTGAATATTTGTTGTAATTTGAAATACTTTTGAATTTGATAATGTTTCAACAAATTCTAATTTTCCTGATGATTTAATAAATTTACCAATAATTTGTAAATCATTAATTTTAAAATTAAAGTTATTTGATAAATTTAATTTTAAGTTTTGATTTTCAAATTTATCTATTTCAATTTTAACTGGAGTTTTTTCTTTTATTTCAGTTTGATTTTGTGTTTGATTTTCTGATTTTGTTTCAAAGTTATAATTTGATGAACCACCGCTTGAACTACCTCCAGAACTTCCACCACCACTAGAACCTCCGCCTGAACCACCACTTCCTCCACCAGAGCCCCCTCCTGCATTTGGATCAACAAAATTTGCACTGTTAAAGATAGTAATTCCTGAATGTCTTAAACCAGTAACGATATATTGACTTGTATTTACATTATACTCACACGTTAAACTATTTTGAGTAACATTATTACAAATAACTACATATTCATTATTTTGATTACAAACTTGTGAAATTTGAGAAATTGAATTTAATTGTTCATCTTTAACACAAACTGAATTATATGTACTTGTATCTTGTGGCGCTTTAATAAATACTTTTTTTGTTCTTGACTGACTTAAAGTTTGTAATTGTATATTTGAAATTAAAATTGTTGAAATATCAATATTTTCATCATATAAAACTTTAGTTCCAACAAGAGATAAATTATCAAGTGTAAAATCATAATCAAATTCAACTAAAGTTTTATTTGTAACATTATTTATAATTTCAATATTTTGTGAAGAATTTAAATTATTATTAATTAAATCTGAAAGATTATTTGAATTATTTATTTCTATTTTAATTGGAACATTTGATAAAAATGAATCTTCAATATTTGGAATTAAAGTTTGATTTACAAAACTAAATTCAAATGTTCCAGATTGAATATAAGGTAAATTGTTTTTTCCAATAAAAATAATTTGATATGTATTTTGTCCAATAATTAAATCATTTGATTCGATTAATAAAGATTTATTTTTACAGTTACCACAAATTGAAAAATATTCTGAATTAATATTTAATGTTGCGTTGTATAATGTTTTTGTAGAGTTAAAATTAAATTCTAAAATTGAATTATTTTGATTTGTATAATTAAATGTATTTTGATTATTTTTGTCTGTTACATTAATTATTGGTACAATGTAATCTGATGTATTTAATCCAATTTCTAAATATACTGATTGATTATTAAAATTAGTTGTTAAAATATTTAATGTATTAATATGATTTAATGTTGTTAAATTTAAAATATTTGAATTTTTGTTAAAATTATTTAATACAAAATTTTGAACTGTATTATTTGAATTGTTTAAATCTGTTGAATTTAAGTTTGTGATTTGATATGTTAATGTTGAATTTAATCCAACAATTGCATTTTGTTCATAAATATAATTAGATAAATCTATAATTGTTTCTTCTCCAAGTTCTAAAGCTAGATTATTGTTTGTGGTATTTACTTGAAACTGATACGATGTATTAATTTTTGGAGAATAATAAATTGGAGATACATTAAATGTAAATTCAATATCATTAGTTAATAGTCCATCAGAAAATGAGATATTTGTTTTTTGTAATCCAGTTCTTTGATTTGAGTTTGGAGTGTATGTAAATTGATAAGTATTTGTTAATATTTGAGTTTGAGTAATATCAAATGATTCATTTTTAATTACCGATATTAAGTTAGCAATTCCAAAAATATTTGAATATGTATAATTTGAAACAGTACTTAATGATGTATTTAGATTTTGAGATTGAATAGAATTTAATGAATTAAAAGTAGTTAAGTTACTAAAAGTTGCATTATCTAATCCTGAAATTGAAAATTTATCAATACCTGTACTAGTTAGTAGTTGAGATAGTTTAGATTTATTAATAGTCCCATTAAAATAAAATTCTAAGTAAGATGGATTATTTTGTAGAATTGGGCTAATAATATTTGAATCATTATTAAACTTAAAATAATATTGGCTTGGATTAAATAGAGTTGATAAATTAATTGATACATTTAATTGTTCAGCCCCAAATTTTCCATTATTAAATTTATAATTTGAATAATAAATATTTTGAGCGTTATCATCAATTGAAGTAATTGTGAAAGTTATTGATTCATTTTCTAAAAAATTATAATTTGTTTCATTTGGATTTGATGAATAATTTGAGTTATAATTAATTTGAGTAATATTTGGAACTACATTATATTCATTATAAATTGTTAAGTCAAAATTATTTGTATTATCATTTTTGTTTCTAGCGTTATCAATTTGTTCTAAATTTAAACATGATATGTAATAATTATATAATTTTATATTTTCAGTTGTTGGAAAATTACATGAAATTGTATTTTGATTTTTAATACATGCAGTTCCTTGAAGAGCATCATAACTTACATCATTTTCATAATATCTACATGTAATATTTAATTGGTTTACATCTTCAAATTCAACAAGCATAATTCCATCATTAATAAAATCAAAAACATTTCCTGATTGATCTTTAAATAAATTATTTGTGGTCTTTAGTTGAGGGGCAACTTCTTCAAATAACGTAATTCCGTTTGATTCATATATTGTTGTTGTGAGATTTGCTTTATTAGTTGCTTTTACTTGTATAAAGTATTCAGCACCATCTTCAATGTATGTTGAGTTATATTTAATATCTATGTATGGAGTTGTTACATTTGTAAAAGTTTTAACTAATGTTTTTGGAAGAATATCTGTTTTTTTTAATAAGGATACTTCATATTTGTCTAATCCACTTTCTAAATCTTGAAATGTCCATACAGTTTGAAAAATAGTTAGACTTTCGTCAAATCCGTAATTTTGTGAGTTTGAACCATCATCAATTATTCCTACAATAGTTGGAAGTGTTGTATCAATTTTAATTTGTGAAGTTGGGGAAATTGTATTTGTATTGTCAGCTTTATCAAATATAAAATAGTCAAGTTCATAACAGTATCCAGTTTCAAATTCAAAAGTTTCAGTTCTATTTGTTGTGTCGTATGTGAAACTTGTTGTATTTTCAATTTGATTTAAACAATTATTATTTAGTAATGGATGTTTAGTTACAGATAATATAGTATGATTTAGTCCAGATTCTACAAGGTTTAAAGATGTATAATTAATCGCATAATCATTTCCAGGAGTTAGATTAATTGTTGTTGAATTTGAAAAAGCGTAATCATATTTATTTAAGTTTAATGAAATATTTGAATTAATTGGAGAAAATGTGTCAATTAGAAATGCGTCAGAAAATATATTTGTGGATTCTACAAGTACACCATTTTCTGCTTTGAAAATAAATTGGTAATATTTTCCATTATCTAAATTTTGGTTGCTCGCAGTAAATGTACTTGGAAGATTTGAGTTAAATCCTACAACTGGATTTACTGGTTCAACTGGAATAGACCCATTTTCAATAATTACATATTTTAAAGATCTTACACTTGATTCATAATCAAAAACTGTATAATCAAAGTTAATATTATTATTATCTTTTAAAAAACCACCATTAATTGATTTAGTAATTTGTGGAGGTGTTAAATCTTTGAAAATAAAATAAGGAGAATGGTTATATTTACAATTTTGAGTTCCTAGCCAATTTGTGGAACACGCTTTAACGTTTAATATTAAACTTTTATCTTGATTTTGTCCATCTTTTTCATTTCTAAATAATGATTTTGAAAAGTTTTTAGCAGGAATTAAGTCTGTGATTGTTGTTTCTTCACCAGAGTTTCCAGTTAATTTTAAATTTTCATTTTTTCCAATTTCAAACCATTGATTGTATAATAATGTAGATTCATCTATTGATTCAACATTCCAACTTAAACCGATAAAATATTTTGTTGTCCATTGTGATAATAAGTTATTTATTCCGTTTGATGTTATTGAAATGTCTAAATCTTTGTTTGCGAAAACTGTTGGTGAACCTAGATATTGAGTGAATGATACATCAACTGAAAAATTATCTACTGGTTGGACTAATGAATTTATTTGTTGAGGTGATGTTATTTCTTCAAATGTATTTGCTGAACATGTAACTGAGAAAACTTCAATTTGACTATCAAAATCTAATTGGAAAGTATTTGCAGGAATTGTGTTTAATTGTGAATTGTAAAGATATGAACAATTTTTTCCAGCTATTGGAGTGTTAGTTGCTGTATTTAGGTATGCGATTGTGAAATCCACAGTTGTATTAAAAAATGGTTGTTGAGTTGGAGTAACTGTTAATTTTGAATTTTTTGAAATTAAGTAATTTTCTAAATTATTAATTGTGTTTGTAAATGTTGCAATGTATGTTAAATTATTAAAATTATCAACTGAAGGTGTGAAAACTACATCATTTCTTAAATAAATTGGATCATATAAAAATGTAAATAAATTTGTGTATGTGAATGTTGCAGATTTAGTATTAAATTGTGAACTGTTAAAGTGAACTTTATCATCAGAAAAGATTACTGAATTTTCATCCATTGCTGAAACATTAATTGGAGTTGCTAGAATAAATTGTACATTAAAATCAGATGATAAAAATTGACATTGGAAATCACTTGCTGCAGATTCTAATCCTTGGTATTGACAATTAGTATTACTTGACCAAATAGTTGCGTTAGCTGAATTTAGGACAAATAAAATTGTTAGAAAATAAATTAAAATCTGTTTTAAGTTAAACATATTAAAAATAGATAATTTTAGGTTTTAAATATTAATTACTACCAGTTAGAAGTCTTTTAAAAAGTTTAAAAATTTTTTATAGCATATTGCTTATTTCCAAATAGTACATACCCAAATTTAGGTAAATTTTCAATTAAAAAAAAAGATTTATTTGTTGTTATAATTATTGTATTTAATTGTAAAGAATTTGCTTTTTGTATAAAAAAATCAGAAATTTTATGTAGTGTATTTTGGTTTTGAAAATTTTGTGAAATTTCTATAATTCCAACTGTGAATGTTGGAAGTATTTTTGAATTTTTTATAAAGTTATAATGATTATTAATATTATTTATTGGAAAGTTTACAGGTACTTGTCTTGTTGCAATTACCACATCAGCAAAACCAATTTCACCAAATAGTTCAATGCTAGATTTTGGTAAATTTAAATTTAATTTTGTTTTATCTAATTGAATATGTTTTCCAAATATAAATCTTGTAACATTTTGATTTAAATTTTGATAATTAGCATTTATTTCTTTAATTTCCATATTGAATAAAAATTAAAAAAATTATTTAAATTTAAATTACTAAAAAAATAAATAAAATATAAATTAAAAAATCAAATTAAAAAATGAAAAATAGTTTAAAATTATTATTTAAAAATACTTAAGATAAACTTTGGAAAAAAGCATGGCGTTTTCAAATCATTACATAATCGAAGATTATGAAATACAGTAGAAAAAATAATTAATTAAATCAAAGATTTAAGATTAATTTTTTCTGGCGCATCATTTAAACAATGTTTAACTGATAAATCTACCAACATCTTCAACACTATTTATTTCATCTAATAATTTATCTTCTCTTAAGTTAATGATTCTTGGAAATCTTAAAGCATACCCAGAATTATAAGTTGGAGATTTTTGAATTTCTTGATATCTTACTTGGATTATAATTTGTGGTGTGAAATATGTCATTTCTTTATCTTCGTGAGTTTTTAGTGGAGTTAGTAACCGTGTTAGATTTTGCATTGTCGCACCTTCTCCATTATCAGCTAATTCTTTAATTCCTGAACTTACTTTTCCGATAGCTAGAAATCTATCTTGTTCATCACACATTTCATCATCATTTTTAACAGCTACTAAAAAGGAAGAATAATATCCTGCTCTTTTTCCTTTTCCGTGTTCAGCTCCTAAAATTACAACATCAATATCTTCTTTTGTTTCTTTTAATTTTGCCATATTTCCAGTTCTAAGTCCTGGTTTATATCCACTTGTTAAAGATTTAAACATTAATCCTTCAACTCCATCGTCTAAAGATTTTCTAAAGAATTTTTGAGCATCTTGTTCATTTTCTACAACTTCACAATTAGTTGGAGAAAAAAATACAAAATCTTGATATTTTTTAATAGCAGATTTATTTTTAAAATTAAATTCTACTTCATCACCAATTTTTGTAATTGTAACATCATTATTATCAACAATAATTTCGGATTTGATTTCCTCTTTTGGTTTTTGATTTGTAAATGATGTTAAGTCCATAAGTAATATTTTATTTTTGGTTTTATATAGTTTATTATTCTAATACGTATTATTTAGCAACATAAATATTTATTTTTCCATTTGTTTGTTTAATTAATTCTGATTGGATTTCCGCTAGATGTAGTTTACCAAATACAATTACTCCAATTTGCTCGTTTTGAATTTTCATTTGTTCTAAAAATGTGTTTGCTGCAAATCTTGAACGAACTCCAGATAATGTTGGACTAAATTCATCTATGATCTTTTTATAATTATCTTTTTTACTTCCATATAATTTATATAAATATAATCTATGTTTATCTACTGATTTTTTTGATACATCAATCATGTTAAAAGATTCATAAGCTTCGCGAGTTTGTATAAGGTTTTTAACAACTAATTGAAAAAAATTTAATATTTCTTGAGTTAAATCTGACTTTTTGAAATGATTTAAATAAATACGAATATATTCATTTTTAGAAATATTTCCATAAAAATTACTTTTTGAGTTAAAAATTAAAATTTCTAATTCATTAAAAAAATCTGGAATTAATTTTTTATTAGGGTTATCTTTAAAATGATGCCTTAGTCTACTATAAAAATTAACATATTGTAAATATAGTGGAAGATGAAATGAAATATCTAATGATTTAATTTGAATTTGTGGGTTCTCTAATCCAACTAAATTGTAATTAGAATTTGATGTTAAATCTTTAACTAAAAATATTTCTCCATTAATTATTTTTCTTTTTCTTTGAGTATCAATTTTATTACCAGCCCAACCTTCAATTCCCACAAAATTAATATTAAATTTATTTTTTAAGATTTCTAATTGAGTTTTTTCAACTTTATAGTTTTCAGTTTTCTCAACTTTAAATCCATATTCTAATGTTTCTTTTATTTTTTGTTTTGATAAATTTCCTTCTGCTGTTTGATGAATATCTCCGATTAGAATTATTGTTTTTGAATTTTGAATTATTTGTTTTCCAGTTTCAGTTTCAGGATTGTCAGCTAAATAGATATTTTTAAATCCAACTTCGTTTTCAAGTTCTAACTCTGGAATATCTTTTATTTGAGAAAATAAACTCGGAATTTGTGGAAATTGATTTGCGATTGTAGATTTTGCTATAAAAGGCATTAATGCTAAAGATTTTAAGAAAGATCTACGATTCATGTTTATAGAAAGATTAAACTTGTTTTTAAAATATGGTTATCACTAAACATATTTATTTTATAAAAATATTAAATTTTATTGTTTTAAAGGTAAAATGAAACTAGTTTCAGTAAATTTATATATTCTGTTACATATAATATATTAGGTATGGAGAAGAAAAAAATCCAAAAAGGAGAAGTTGTAGTTAAAGGTGATTCTATGGAAGATCCCATTATGACCTTTAATTCTAAAAAGTTAAAAGAAAAGTGTGTAGATATTATTGAATTTGTTTTAAATAAAATAAAATATAGTTTTAAAACTATTAAAGAATTTTTTGTAAAGGTTAATTCAAAAATTGATTATGATGAGAATAAGGCTGTTGAAGTAGGAAAAAATAATGTGAAAAAAGTTTTTAATTTTATTATTAATATTGTTAAATTAATTATTTTAAAAGCTTGGAAGATATTTAAAGTTCTTTTATTAATTATTATTTTATTATCAATTGGAGTATTAGGAGGAATTTATTATGGAGTTCAAAATCCAGATAAAATTGACAATTGGATTAGAATTGGTGTTGATATTTCAAATGAACCAAATTTTGAAACTGAATTTAAATCTTTTAGTTATGAAGGATTTGGAGTTGTATATTTAGATAAAAATGTTTCAAATTATAAACAAATTAGTGAAAGTTTTAGAAATGGTGAAATTAATTATTCTAGAACTGATTATAGTGGATTTGCATATATTTATGATGATGACCAAGATTGTTATGAAAAATTAATTAATGAAAATAAATTTGAAGTGTGTAATTATAAAAGTTATTTTGTGAATAAGTATTTTAATAAAGTTTGGATTTTTGAAACTGAATATATAGGAAGAGTTTACGAATATAAAAATAGATATGATAGAGAAGATGAATGGTATTATGAATAAAATGGATGATAAAAAATTAATTTGGTTAACTGGATTTTCAATTTCAACTATTTTAATTGGATTTGTTTTATTAATTGGAATTAATCCAATTATTGAAATTGTTTTAGAAAATGGAGAAATTATAAAGTCTTCAATTCCAATTAGTTTTTCATTATCTGTAACTTTATTTTTAATGTTTTTATCCGGAGTTGCTTGTGTAAGTTTAGTATTTTATTTAGATTTATTTAATAAAACTCGAAAATTGAATCATTCTAATTCTTTAAAGCTTGATTTATTGTCTGGAGATGAAAAAAAAGTATTTAAGTATTTATTAGATAATGGAGATTGTATTCAGAAAGATTTAGTTTTTGAACTTGAAATTTCAAAAGTTAAATTAAGTAGAGTTCTTGATTCAATGTCAAGTAAAAATATTATTGATAGAATTTCGTATGGAAATACTAATAAAATTAAAATAAAATAAATTATTTTAAAATTAACAATTTTTATTGTTTTTAGTTAAATTTTTTAGATATATAAATTTAGTATATGAATTTAATTAATATGATTTTTTTGAGAATAATCTTTTTAGTGAAAAAAACGGTCTGGACTTATGTTTAATTTTTAAATCATGTTTTAGAAAATTATTTAATTTATTATGTATATGATGTTCTAAATTTTCTTCATAATTAAATGCTCGACCATATAAATTTTTTGAACTTATTTCTAAATTTTTTAATATATCTAATAATTCTAAGTCGTGGAGTTTTGTATTTTTAGGTTTTGTATTTTGAGATTTTATTTCTTGATTAATTATATTTTGCTCTTTTTCCAAATTATTTTTTATATCATTAGTTATTTTTGAATTTAAATTATTTTGATAATCTGGAGAATTTTCTAATTTAGAATTTAAACTTTGTTCAATTGAATTTATTTCTTCATTGGATAAGTTAACTTCTAAATCTACATTCATATAAATATTATGATAAACTAAATATATAAATAACTGGTTGAGAATTGAAACTTTTTAAGATTAATTGTTTAAATTAAAACTTTTGTCGTGTTTATGTTTGATTTGGTTTGAGTTTATGTTTATGTATGATTTAGTTTGTTTTTATTTGTGCTAATTAAACAAAAGTATATAAATTTTTGAGTTTTGTTTTATTTTATGTCAGAAGCTTTAACTGAAAAATATAAATTTGAACGTTCAAATATTCCTATTAATCCAGGTGTTTATATGTATAAAGACCGATTTGGGAAAATTATTTATATTGGTAAAGCTAAAAATCTTCGTTCTCGTGTTTCTTCTTATTTTACTAATGATCATCTTCATTCTCCTAAAACACGAATACTTGTTTCTAATATTTATGATGTAGAATTTTTTATTGTAGATTCTGAGGTTGAATCACTTATTTTAGAAAATAAATTAATTAAAAAGAATAAACCTAAGTATAATATTTTATTAAAAGATTCTAAAACATATCCTTATATTAAATTATCAACTGATAGAATTCCTAAACTTATGCTTACTCGTAGAACTTCTGGAAAGGGAGAATTATTTGGGCCGTTTGTTGATAGTCAAGTGCGGAATGATATTTTTAATTTAACTGTTAGTTTGTTTGGTTTAATTACTGATAAAACTTATTCGACGAAGTCTAGTTTAAATTATGATATTGGGCTTGCGCCAGCTCGTAGTTTATCTGAGATTGATGTTGATTTGTATATGGAACGTGTTGCGCTTGCTCGTGATTTTTTGAAGGGTAGAAATATTCCTAGTATTAAAAGAAAATTAAAAGAGGAAATGGCTTTGTGTTCTGAGGATATGAAATTTGAGGAAGCCTTAATTAAAAAGAAACAATTAGATTCTATTGAGATTTTACTTGAGAAACAGAAAATTGATTTGGTTAAAAATTATGACCAAGATGTGATTTCTATGGTTATTGATTCAGTTAATTCTAAGTGTGTTTTTGTTTTATTAAACATTTCAAAAGGAGTTATTTCTTCTAAAAAGGAATTTAAGTTTGATTTGGATAATGTGGAGGATACTTTTACAAGTTTTGTTAAAATGTTTTATTCACAAGCATATATTCCTAAGGAAATATTGGTTTCACATGAATTTTGGAATGATTCAAATGAACATATTTTATTAGAGGAATATTTAGCTGGATTGTCAAATCGGAAAGTTGTGATTAATTGTCCACAAAGAGGAGATAAAAAAAGTTTAGTTGAGCTTGGGATTTCTAATGCTAAATTAAATATTGGAAAGAAGAATGTTTTATTTGAAGTTCAGGAGAAACTTGGTTTAACTAGATTACCTAGAGTTATTGAAGTTTTTGATATGTCAAATTTAAGTTATGATTTTTTAGTTGGTGGAATGACTCGTTGGGTTGATGAGAAAGAGGATAAGTCTGGTTATAGAAAGTTTGATATTAAAAGTTTTTCTGGGAAAAATGATGATTTTGCTGCAATGGCTGAATGTGTTTATAGAAGATATTCTCGTTTGATAAATGAGAATAAGGAACTTCCTAACTTGATACTTATTGATGGTGGACTTGGTCAGTTTGGTGCGGCGAGAAAAGTTTTGAAAGATTTAGGAATTTTGAAAAAGGTTGATTTAATTTCAATTGGAAAAGGTGCTGAGAGAAAGAAGAATGACATTTATACTTTAAAGAGTTTGGAGCCAATGGTATTTGATAATGATTTAAAGTTTATGTTGTTTTTGCGAAAAGTGAGAGATTCTGTTCATAATTTCGTGATAAGTCATAATCGGAAGAAGAGAACTAAAAAGCTTGAAGCAGAATTTAAATAGAATTTTAAAAAATTGTGAGAAGCGTTATCGACGATTATTTTTTTAAAATTTCTATTTTGTTTTTTCGCGTAATCAGCGAAAAAGATTAATTTAAATAATATATTCTGAAAGAATATTTTATTTTCTATTTTTTTCTAATAAATCCAACATTTTTTTCACATCTTTTGATGAATTATTTTCAAGTAATGTTGAAATAATATCAATAGGTAAACCTTTTTCTTTAAAATGTTTAACTTTACAAAAAAGAACTTTTGAAATATCTTTTAAAAACACATTTATATTATCTTTATCATAATATCCTAATACTCCTAAATATCCCTCAGCCACACCAATTTTATTATCATTTTCTAATCGTAAATTTTTAATTTTTGTATAGTTAGAAACTTCAAAATATAAAATCGAAAATGTAACTAAACCAAATGAAGATAATAATCTATAGTCAGTTATTAATAATGAAATATTTATAAAAAAAATAAAAAATAATATAGAGAAAGAAGAAACTATAATACCAAGCCATACTTTTTCTTCAAACTTCAATTTTGTTTCTATTTTTACAAAAGCATCAACTAAAGAGTCAGATTTTTTTTTAGATATAATATTTAATTGAGATTTTAAATCAGATATCTGATCTTTCAAAATCGAATTTTCTTCTAACTGATTTGAAACTAGAAAATTTGAATTTTGAGATTTAAATTTATCGAAAATTAAAGTTAAACTATGACCAAGTTCCCTAGACTGTCTACGAATATGCCCTCTATCATCTAAATTAGATAAATGAGAAATGTTAGCTAAAATTTCTTGGCATTTGAAATTTAAAAAACTAACAACAGAGATACTATCACTTTTTTCATTAATATCTCTTCTAAAAATATTAAAATACCTATTAATATCCCTTATGATATCTTTTGATTTATTTAAATCCGAACTATTATAATTTCTTCTTCTGGCAGCAATACCATAGTTAGTTTCAATAATAATATCTTTTTCCGAAGTTAAATTTTCATTTGATATTTCCTTTAAATATAAAGAAAATAAATTAATATTATTATAAAATGAATCATATAAAGTTTTTTTAACTAAAACTTCCAACAATAATATATTATTATTAAAATTTTCTGTGAATAAAAGATTTTCTAAATCAAATGAAATTTTAAAATTTTCTATTAAATTTAATGATATAAAGCCAACATGATTGTAAATATTATTTCTTAAAGAAGAAAATTTATATTTGAAACTCCCCATAATACTAGTTTCAGGTAATGAATTAAAATTCATATTAATTAATTCAAATATATATTCAATTTTCAACAAAAAAAATCTATACTTTTTAAAATCTAAATCTTTTTCTAAATAAGTTTCTAAATAGTCTAATTTTAAATTAAACTCCTCTAAAAAAGAGTTATAATTTTCAGTTTCCTCCAAAAGATTCACAAAAGAAACAAATTCTTTTTGAATTTCAGCCATAATCTCTAAATTTGATTTTTCACCCACGAAGAAATATATGCTTAATTATATTTAAATCTAACTTGTCATTTTACTTAAAATACAAAATATAATATTATATCTACTACAAATTTCAAGTATATACTTAATTTACTTTAATTCTTGTCAAATCTTGTTATTTTGATTTCTTTTCTGTAAGTTTTTATTATTTTTCTTCTCCATTTCGATATTTTGATTTGTTCGAAAGCAGGCCGAACGAAGTGAGTTCATATTATTTCAAATAATTTTGGGCTTTTTTGCTGTGTGCTGTGTCACTGTTTTGTTTTTTTATAAAACAAAATAATTTTATATACTTTAAATTCTATAATTTTTTATGGTAAAAATTTCAGTAAGTATTGATGTGTCAGATTTAAAGCAAGGAGAAAACTTCTATGTGGAAGCATTAGGTTGTAGTAAGTTAAGAGACCAAATGGGAATGTCTGTAATTTCAGCAGGGAATTGTGATATTTATATTCAAGAGAAAAAAGCAGGTTCAAAACCAGTTAAAGGAAGTGAGCAAGTTCGAGATTATAATCCACACTGGAGTCCAATTCATTTAGATTTTTTAACTTCCGATATTGAGAATGTTGTGAAGAAAGTTGTTGAATTAGGAGGAACAAAAGAAGGCGGAGAGAGTTGGGATGGAGGAAGTATTGCTTACTGCCGTGACCCGTTTGGTAATGGATTTTGCGTAATTAATGAATAAAATTATTCACTAATTTTTATATGCTTAAGAATAATTTTATAAAACATAATTCTATTTTTTATATATGAGACAATATACAGTTAATAAATTAAATAATAATTATATTCAAGTTAGTAATTTAATTAGACTAGATAATCAAAATTTATTAACAAGAGAAAGAGAACTTGCAACATTATTGGATGTTTCTTCCCATTTAAAGGATAAAGGAAATGTTTGTGATGTTAAATCTGAATTAGAGAATATTAAACAATCATTAAGAAATAACTATTTACATATATTAGCAGTTGAAGAAGCATTTTTGAATAATAATTTATTTAGTGTTCAAAAACAAGTTAGAACAATTGAAGATTTATTAGATATGAATAGAAAAAAACTAATTAATACATTATAAGATATAAATTATAAATTTTAATTTAAACTGATAATTCTATTCCAAAAACACTTCTTAACCAAATTACAAATAATGACATTGGAATTGATACAATAAATGGTAGAATTATTGCTTGGATATGTGCCCAAATTCCAGCAGGTAGTAGATTTTCTCTTTGCGGCAGTGTGTATGCTGGTAGATAAATCATTAATCCGTACACAAAAAACCAAAAACCTGAAATTAAAGCAAATGGACTTAACATTGCTTCTGCTAAAGTACCAACTAATCCAAATAATAAAAAAGCTTGATTTGCTGAGAAATTATATTTAGAGAATAAATAAATCCAAATAAAAATAAATGGTACAAATATAATTGCACTGTGAAAAAATATTACTTCAAAATAATTTGTTGATGCTGTAATAAAAGATTTGCCGATTTCTCCGCCTAATGCAGGTGCCAGGTTTGTAAGTGTTGTTGTAATTATTTCTTCAAGTAAAATTAAACCTAAAAAAAATATAAAAAACTTTTTTTTCCAAGATAAATCTGATTTTGTTTGATTAAATTTTTGTTTGATTTTATCTTTATTTTTTAATGTATATAATCCAAAACCTACACACCAAATTAGATTTAGAATTAAAGCCATTTTAATTATAGCTTTTTCATTGTTTGTCGCATCTCCTGTGAATGTTGCAATTGATAAAAATATTAAAAATATAATTGAATAACATGCAATTATTTTTATAAGTAATTTTGAAAACATAATTTAAATTTTAGATTTTTATATTATATAAGTTTGTATTATATTATTTAATAAATTATAAAAATGATTTTAGAATAAAAGTATGTTATTAAATTAATAAATTTCCAAAATAAGTAATTATTAAAATATTAAACATTTCTTTGATATAAATTAAAGTTATAAATACAAATAAGAAAATTACTATTCCAATAAAAATTGAAAATAATTTAGATCTTTTACTTAAATAAGTTTTGAAAATATATTTATATGAAAATAATCCAAGTATTATAGAATAAAATGAAAGTACAAGTAACATTGAAACTGATAATTTTTTAAAAATTTCAATAGCAAATATATCTGGAGCATTACTAAATTCTAATATAAATCTATATATATTTAATCCTTCTTGTAAAACTGAACCTAAAAGTGGAACTAAGATAAATGAAAAAATTGAATATAAAATTAATTTTGATTTATCCATATATTTTTTATATAACATAAAATATGAAAGTAAAATTATAATAGATAAAGTTATATTTAAATATAAACTAAATATTTTTTGATTTAAATTTAAATATACAAAAATTACTGAAAATAAAACAAGTGTAATCATAGGTAAGATATAAAATATTAAAATATAACCTGAGTCACTATTTTGTGTTATAAGATTAGTTCTAGAATTTAAATTTAAAAAATTACAAATTTCATCAATATCAGATTGTGAGTTCCCAGCTTTTAGAGCTTCACCTTTTAAAATATCAATAGAATACGTATTAGAGTGTTTTTTAAAATAATTTAATAAACTCTGATTCATAATCAAAAAAACGAATAATTCATTTATATATTATAGTTTTAATTTAGTAATGTAATTTTTGAAGACTAAATAAATATTTAAAAGAAGAGTGTTAGTTTTGATTATGATAGATGGAAAAAAGAGAAATTTTTTGAAAAAAATGTTTTCATCAAATAAAAAGACAATGTTTTCTGATGAATATACATTAATTAATCAAACTCAAACTAATAGGAGAGATTTTTTAAGATTTATTGGATTATTATCTTTAAATTTATCCCCAGGGATTTGTAGAGCAGAAGAGAAAAAAGCTAAAAAAGGTTTAAATGAATTAGAAGAAATTAAAGAAATTACTGATGAAGAAATTGATGAATCTTACTTAGAGACACTTGGAGAAAATATGATTGTTGTATTTAGTAAAATTGTTTCAGTTAAAATTTTACAAATTATGGGACTTGAAAAAGTTGGAAATTCTAATGCAGATTTACTTGAACAAAGACTTAAAGAAATGCCAATAGATACAACTTTAAAAATTGTAATTAAAGCTCCAGTTTTTGAAGAATTAGTTTATAGATTACTTCCAAACTTATTTTTATCAACTGAAAAAAAATCAATGTGGGAAGTTGGAATTCCAGTAAATTTAATTTTTGCATATATGCATAATTTTGAAATAAATGGGGGTGGAAATAAAAAATTTGATGGGGAAAATATCCCATTACCACAATTTATTGCTGGTTGTTTTTATTGGTATTTAATTAGACATAAAGGACTAAGTCATTCAATTTTAGCTCACTCTTCCGCAAATTTAGTAGCTATAGTTTTAATGTTATTAGAAAAAGATAATAAATAAAATTATTTATTAATTTAATATTAAATTAAAAACCCAATTAATACAAATATTGAAATAATAAATGAAGTTATACTTAAACTTGGTAATTTTTTTACAATATTAGTGCTCTGACTTTGTGGAATGTATGAAGTATTTACAAAAAAGTTATAAGTTTCTTTTAATAAATTTCCAGACACATTTGTTGAAAATATATCATATGTGTACTGTGTGTTGTTTTGTAAATTTTTTGCTTGGAATTGTAGGTTGTTAATTTGTGAATTGTACAGCGCTTTGATTTCAGATTCTTGAAGTGATCGATTAAATACCATAACTTCATCAATTTTTC
>JAVJHY010519759.1:31492-78416 GCA_035593235.1 Phascolosoma agassizii | reverse complement strand
ACGGGGTTGAATTGCTCAAAGTAAATTGCGTCGTAGATGAACGTTGACTGATCTCGTTCCTGTGCAGATACCGGGATTGCAATAAGAGCGCACGCGCATAGAAGTACGAATCTAGTGGCAGGGAAAAGCTGCAAGAAAATACTGTTCTGTTCGCCCACGTTTGATGTTCCGTTTGCCAGGTTCCGGTCGGTAAAGAAGGCTTATAGTAGCGGAATCGATTGTTGGGTCCGAATATGGGCGGCAGCAGGCGGATCGGATCGCGTAATCCTTCGATCGGAAAGCGGCGATTTCGTATCTAACAATTTCTATCAGGCCGTGCACCCATTTGTCATCCTTAAGTTCGGCACGACACAACTGGCGGGATGGCGGCCCACTTAAGTAGCAATCAACTGCCAACCGGTCACCTGATCGCTGGTACATGCGAGGCGTAATCGAACCAGGGTCTAGCGAAACCGGAAAATGGCGGTTCGACCCCATTTACCTGGTTTGTGGGGTTAGTTGACGTAGTGAAAGTAGGCCTCGCAGCCTTCAGGAAAATCTATCGATCGCGACATCGGATAACTTTCGTTTTCTTTTCGAGAGTAATATGCGACCAGACGCTCGAGTTCGCCAATTTCGAATATGGACACCAATCGCGCCGTCGCAAGACTCTGATCCGAAATGAGTGCCCACGCCTTTGCGACGTCCATTGAAACCTCGGCCCTGCTCGCAATCCACGACGACAATTCGTAAAAGTTTCCCTGCCCGTCTCCAAGCTTGGTCTGGCAGATTGTTCGCTCGACCTGGTCCAGGATATTTGATCCATGGATGCTGAGCTCCACCACAGTCGTTACATGATCATCACCCTCTGGTGACAAATCTGAAAACAGTCCATCTATTTGATATTTCGCGACCAGCGAACCCAGTGCCGTGGGCGACTGAGGCGGGTTGAACGTCAAGTTCAGGGTGATGGGAGTGTTTGGCGCAAGTGCACCAAGTTGCCGACGCAGTAAATCGTCAGGCTTGAGGTCGGTCTCTTCAGGTTTCAGGTAGACAGGCGTTCCTGAGAGGATTGGTGCTTCGACGACCTGAGAATACTGCTCGCAGCCGGGCAATGCCGAAAAGTTTGCGGGGAGCTGCATCCTGGTGGCGTGCTCCTTTTTGAATATTTCTATTAGTCTCGCCTCATAACGTAGTCTCGCCTCATGACGCCGGTCTTGTCGATAACCATCCGTAATACTGGCGCCATCTACGAATGTTTCGTTGATCAATTCTTTGATCACCTGGGCCGAGGCGTATACGTAGATCTCCACAACCGGCCATTGTTCTGGCGGAAAAGTTTCCAGGTAAGCGATTCGGCTCAACTTTGCACTCGTACGAATCTGGCAGACCCCCTGCTCCAATGCGCCATCGGGATAGAGCGTTCCAATTTTGATTTCTGACCCGTCCATTTGCGGGCCAAATTCAACGGAAGCCATTACGCGCGGAATAGATAAATTGGTCGCAACTTTCCGGATAAATCCAAGCTCGCTAGGCGAGTTCAGCATGATGGTGACACTGAAATATTCCTCTGGCGAGGCAGATTCGATCACTTCAATAAGTTCGATCAGCGACGGTAAATTTGTCGTGTAATCAGGCGCCGGTCTCACAGATGGTGTAACGCGACGACGGTCGTCTTGCGAAAACCCCTCGACAGGAAGACCAATCAGGAAAAGCAGAAGAACCATAAATCGAATCATCGCCAATAACCTCCAGCCGGACCAATGGTTGGACTCCGAGTGACGCAATTCTATCCCACTGATTCTATCGCGGTAATCGCGGTTCGACCCTAATTTTCATCTTCCTGCGCTAATATGGGCAACAATTCAATGGAGGTGATCAATTGCTGCGACGCGAACTCCTTAAGACCCTGGGCGCCGGCGCCCTGACTGTGTCGGCGGCCGCCTGCGCCCCGATCGCAACGACGTCAGCCGGGTTTCAAAGACCGTATTCGAGGAAGCCCTTTGTTGCGCCGCGAATTTCGCGGGAAAACGTTATCCGCGAGGTCGTCGGTCACCGCCCGTACCGGGCGAAAGGCTTTGTCGTGCGTAGCGAGAATCTCGGCGATAAAGTCGTCGTCCACAATTACGGGCACGGCGGTTCGGGTATCTCGCTCTCCTGGGGGTCATCCGCACTCGCGGTCCGAGAGACGCTGGGTATGGAACATCGCGACGTCGCCGTCATCGGTAGCGGCGTCATGGGCCTGACCAGTGCCCGGCTCCTTCAGGACGCGGGCTGGAATGTGACCATTTATACGCGCGATGTGGCGAGGCATGCGACGTCGAATGTCGCCGGCGGTGAATGGGCGCCGGGCGGTGCGCACGATGCCGCGGTTTCCAGCGATGCATTCAAATCGAAATTATTGTTCGCCGCCCGCATTGCACACCACGCCTATACCAATCTCGGCGGGGCCGACTACGGCATTCACTGGCTGGAGCGCTACCGGCCCAGCAATGAACTCCGCGATCCGTCAACGAGCATGTTCGCCGATCTCTATCCCTTCGAGGACATGCTCGGACCCGGCGAACATCCCTTTCCGACAACATACTGCGGCGTCGGCGTGACGATGATTGTCGAGCCCGCCACGTTATTGAGGCGACTGACCGAAGACTTTCACCAGGCCGGCGGCAAATTCGTGGTTCGGAACTTTGGTGACAAGGAAGAACTGCTGACGCTTTCCGAGCCGGTGATTTTCAACTGTACCGGCCTCGGCACAAGAGCACTGTTCGGCGACGAGGACCTGGTTCCGGCGAAGGGACAACTCCTCTTTATGCCACCCGACCCCGATGTCGACTACCTGACCTCGGGCGGCGGTGAAGGCAGGCTTTACATGTACTCCCGTTCTGACGTATTGATCCTGGGCACGACATTCAAGGCAGGAGACGTGTCGACGAACCCCGAACCCGAGGAGACTGAACGGATTCTTCGGGAACATCAGAAACTCTTCGCCGGAATCTAGTCAGCGGCGTTCTTCGCCTGACAAGATAAGAAAAAGGGTGTCAGATCTATTTATTGGCTTTGAGGCAATAAATAGATCTGACACCTTATTTCGATTCTGCTTCGGGGAGCTGAAAGTTGCTGGGATATGTCGAGAATGCGGCCGGCAATGAATATCGAACGACCGTACGAAATGACGGTACGTTCGGCGAATATGAGCTGCATGGCCGCCGCGGAACCTCGGGTGTGCGTTTCGTTTACATCTGGCCCCAGGCTTCCTGGCTCTGTGAATAGCCCGGAATCGCTGTCACATCAACCCGATTCGCTCTAGAATGATGACCTGATACAAAGACCTGGGGCGAACATTGCGCACGTTGCTCATCGATGATCATCCAACATTTTTGGAAGGTCTGACACATGTGCTGTCTAGTCTCGACGAGTCGATTGAGTTTTCCGAGCACACAAGTTACGAAGACGCACTGGAGATCGATCAGGCCGGCGATATAGATCTGATTATGCTTGATGTCCACATGCCCAACGGACTGGACGGTCTGGACGGACTAAGGGCAATCAAGGAGAGATTTCCATCCGCTATAGTCGTGATGCTCTCCAGCGAAGACAACCCGGAGCTTATTTTGGATCTTCTCGACAACGGCGCTGCCGGATTTATTCACAAAGGCTTGAAGCGTGATGAGCTGATCGAGGAGCTCAAAAAACCTTTGGTTGGCAAGGTAGCTATGCCGGATCACGCGCTGGATTATTTGCTGGAGTTTGCCAAGAGCCGACGAAAATCGCCGTCAACAGAAAATGCAGAGATAGACGGAGCGGCAGTCGAGGGACTCTCAAAGCGCCAGCTCCAGGTACTCATGAAAGTGGTTCAAGGAAAGGGGAACAAGGTCGTTGCTCACGAGATGAACCTGTCGGAGAGCACCATCAAGGCCCACCTGTCAGAAGTGTTTCGTGCGCTAGGCGTCCACAATCGCACCGAGGCGGCGATTGTGGCAGCAAAATTTGGACTAACGAGCCGGGAGACGGGCGAAAAATAGAAGCCCGCCGCAGACTCAAGAGCAAGCGTCCGCAATAGCTCGCTTCAGCACGTCAACCTTCAACCCTTTGTGCAAGAGCTCGAGTCCGGCTTCTTTCGCTTCGCGTATTCGATCGGGTGCCGTGTCGCCACTGATCACCATCGCCGGTAATCCCGGGTAACGTTCACGTACCGCTCGAACGGTCGCAAGTCCGGTGTCACCATCTCGCAAACGGAAATCCACGAGTACGATGTCAGGCTTCCAGTCCTGGACAGCCTCGATTGCCTGCGCCGTGCCTTCAACGATCGTTACCTGACAGCCCAGTTCCTCAAGCAGGGTCTTCGTTCCCAGCGCGACATCTGTTACGTCATCAACCGCCAGAATCTGCAACCCGGCAAGCGAAATATCGTCGCCAACGGTTTTGTCTTGCTTGATACTTTCAAATGAGCGGGGCAGCGACACAAAAAAGGCCGTTCCCTTGCCTTCCTCTGATTCCAATGTCCATTCGAGCTGCAACAGCGCCAGCGTACGCTCGACGATGGACAAGCCCAGGCCAAAGCCTTCCTTTCGGTCGCGATGCGGATTTGAAAGTTGAACGAACTCTTCGCGTACGTACTCTATTTTGTCGGCGGGTATTCCCCTACCGGTGTCACGTATGGCCAGCACGCAGGTGCCCGATTCTTCGGTCACGTCGATATCAACTCGACCAACGTCGGTGTATTTGAGCGCATTCGATAGCAAGTTGTCGACGACGCGTTCCAGTAGCGCCTCGTCAACATGAACGATTGCGTCCTCAGGACAGTCAACGAACAGTTTGAGGTTTTTCTCCTGCGCAATCGGCTCGAACTCAACCCGGACCCGATTCAGCAAGCCCGCCAATGCGACCGACGACCTGTTGACTTCAACGACGCCGGCATCCAGCCGCGAAATATCCAGCAGTGCGTTGAATTGCGAAGCAAGCGCCTGCACTGCTACGTCCATCTGCTCGGCGATCTCCCGGCTCTTGTCATCCAATGGGCGTAGCGCGAGCGCAGCGCCATATAAAGTCAGCGTGTGCAGCGGTTGCCGAAGATCATGGCTTGCGGCAGCAAGGAACCGGGTTTTCGCCCGGCCCGCCGCATCGGCTTCGTCAACCGCGAACTGCAATTTCTGGTTTAGTTTGTCCTTTTGCGTGCCCAAATTGAACGAATCGCGGAAAAGCTTGAACGAGTCGTTCGCAAGTGCAATTAGGATAGCGCCAAAAAAAGCGACCAATACGGCGACCGAGAAATTAACCCAATACTCGGCGGCACTACCTGGCGACCACGCCCACAGTATGATCAAGGGAGGAATGACAGGCAGAAAGAACGCAAGGAAAACCGGTCGGTAGCCTACCGTCGTTGCGACGGAACCAGTGCACAGACCAACCAACAACATGGTTTGGAGCGCTCTTTCGAAGTCACTGAAAAACACGAAAAAAGCGAGCGATGAACCCTGCGTGATGCCGTTAATTGCGCTCAGAAGGATTGCGATTCGCAGCCTCTTTTGTAGCGGCATGTCCGAACGATTCGGTAACCGCGGCAGAATGGTAATTCGCGCGACAAGAACGAGGGTCACCATTGTCAGCCACGGCGCCCAGGCAATAGGCGGCACATACTGTGCGGCCAGGCCGGCGATGGTCAGTGACATCAGGAAGACCGGGTATGGAACGCGCTTCGCCTGTTGGCCGAGCAAAAGCAGGAGCTTGTCCTCAAGCTTTAGCGGCGCGGTCGATTCAGACGCCACCGTCATTTTGTTTGTCCCAATATTTTCAGCGTTATTCATATTTTCAGTCATACCTCTGCCCATGATCACCATAGATCAATTCATGGCTAGAACCAATTGGCCAATCGGTCAGGTGCATAGGTTGACCCAGTTAGCCATTCGGCCAATGGCTGACTTGCCCTGAAACTGTAATTCAGTCCGTGTGGACTAGGCCGTTTACTGGACGTTTGGCGAATTGTGACTTGTAACGTCCGGGCACAACATTGTCAGCATGGAGAAAAAACTTAATTGGCATACAGCGCATGAATACGAGTTGCCGAACAGGCGCTATGGTAAAGAGGAGGGGACAATGGAAAACCAAAACGTGATCGGACGGCCGCAGATGATCCAGCCCACTCGGAGCAGTCGGAAGAACGGCGTGAGTGCGAGCTGGTCGCCGCGGGCATTTTATTTTGAACTCAAGCGCCGTGGTGTCCTGGAGGCCGGAACACATTACACAGTTGTTGCGTGGCTCATCGTGCAGGTTGCGGAACTGATCGGGGAGATCTTTGACACGCCGGGTTGGATGCTGCAAACGCTTCTGATTGCCCTTGTAATTGGGCTGCCAATTGCACTTATTATTGCCTGGGCATTCGAGCTGACTCCCGGCGGTTTCAAGTTGGAAAGCGAAATGACTCCCATCGGGTTTATTGCCCGGCAAAAGGGTCGCGGCCTGTTATGTGCTCTGATCGCAATCCTAGTCCTGACAATTGGAGCGCTGGTAGTAAATCGTGAACCGTCGACTTGCACGCTATCGCCGCAAGTGAGCGCGCTACAGGTTAATTCACCGGAAAGTGGCTAGATCGTGCTTTACTTTCTGCCTGAATCTACCAAACTGTATGTATGCGATCGTAATGTCGTAAGCGTTGCACTTGCCTGAGGCGGTTCAATGACCAATAACAATATCGATTACGACACATCTAAGGCCAGCTGGTTGGCGCACGGACTCGAGGAGTTGCTCGACACCAGCGGCGGCAATCCGTCCTTTGATGTCGTGATTATCGGCAGCGGGTACGGCGGGGCGATAGCCGCCAGCACGTTGGCCGGACGCCAGCACGAAGGCAACACGATCAGTGTGTGCGTGCTGGAAAGAGGCAACGAGTATCTCCCGGGAATGTTTCCGACCGGGCTCGCCGATTTACCGACACATGTTCGCGTAGACCAGAACAAGGAAGGACTGTTCGACGCTCGGCCTGGACCCGACGTGACGACCTTGGTCGCCAACGGTGTCGGTGGCGGATCGCTGATCAACGCGGGCGTTATGGAAGTGCCCCGCGCCAACGTTTTCCAGAAACGATGGCCCGCCGCATTGTCCGACTTGTCGACCTGGGAGACCTACTATGACCGGGCACGCACCGTACTCGGCGCGGGTACGTCCGCCAATAACAACACGATAGAGAATCATCCGGACGGTATTCCGCTGAAGACCGGCGCGTTGCAGGACATTGCCAGTCCTGCAAATTCGTTTCGTTACGCGGCCATCACCGTTGCGATGGATGACTCGCAAAGTTCGGCGAACGTTAATTTGAACAAGTGCTTGCGTTGCGGCGATTGTGCTACTGGTTGCAACTTCGGCGCCAAGATCTCGCTCGACGTCAATTTACTGGCGAGTGCGCATCGCCGCGGCGTGGAGATTTACAGCGGCGCGACTGTGCTGAGTGTCCGGCAGGACGGCAACGAATGGCTCGTCAATACCGTCTATACAAATGCGACGTTGCGAGAGCGCCTGCAAAAAAATAGCGGGCCCGCTCAGATCCGCGCCAAAAAAGTTATTCTCGCGGCAGGTACGCTGGGTTCGACCGAGATCCTGATGCGGTCAAGACCCGGTCTCAGTCTTTCAGGCGAGTTGGGAAAAAACTGCTCGACGAACGGCGACATGTTGATCACCGACTATGCGACACGAGATGCCGTCAGAACAGTCGCTAACGAAAACGTGCGGCCATCGGATAGGATGATCGGCCCGACGATTACAGGTATCGTCGATCTGCGAGACAGTAAGGGCGTTCTCATTGAAGAAATGTCGGTACCTGCCGGCATGCGACGCGTGTTCACCGAGATCTTTGCCACGACCAATGCCTTGCATCGTTTGAACCGCGCGGATTTCTCGTGGCATCAAAACGGATTCCCCGCCGATGACATCTATGCCGCTCGCCACGAGGACATTGACAAGTCCGCATTGTATGCCGTGATGGGTGACGACGGTGCCGCCGGGGAAATCGAACTAAAAGGCGACACAAGCGACGAACGCGACGGCATCGGCCAGATCATATGGCCGGGCGTGCAGGAGCAGGACATTTTCGACAAACAGGTCGAATCGCTCAGCGACCTCACAGACCGAACCGGTGGTGACATCATTGCCAACCCGGCCTGGAACCTGTTGCCCCCGGAGATGTCGTTCCTGCTCGAAAATCAGCATGGTCCGGTCATCACGGTGCATCCGCTCGGCGGCTGTGTCATGGCAGACAACGTGAATGACGGCGTCGTTGATGATCTCGGTCGGGTTTACCACAACGGAGTTGGAGAAACCTATCACGACGGGCTTGTCGTACTCGACGGTGCGATCATCCCGACTGCACTTGGGACCAATCCTGCGTTGACAATCGCAGCCGTCGCGTTGCGAGCAACGGAGAACCTGGCGGTCCAATGGGGTTACCAGCGCACAGAAACTCCGCCGCTCACGCCAATTGATCGCCCTGTGGCGAGGAGCACCGACGACGCGTTCGAGCCGGAAGGCACAACCGAGATTCAGGTTTGCGAGCGTATGTTCGGCGACGTCGATTTTGTCGATACCGACGGTAACGTTCAGCCATGCGTGGTCGAATTGACAATGCGCTTCGAGGAGCTGCCGATAAGTCGACTCACCTATGCGGACGACGACCACCCTGCCGAAATGACCCTGGACACCAGGGCGGATGGCGAGGTCACAGACAGTCGGATTCGCATTTTCAAAAGGGACGACGAATGGGAGAAATTCGAACTCAAGCATGTACCTGATCGATCCGTGGATGACAGGCTGGACGACTTGGCAATATTCCGTGCACCGCTCGTATCGGGAACGCTGCGGGTGTTCGAGCGTGGGCGCAGCAGCGTAGTTTGCCGCTTCTTCCAGGCCGGGTGGGCGTTTCTCATCAACCGCGGCCTTCGGGACATATGGCAGGCAATTGTTGACCCCAGCGGGGGTCCCGGCGGCTTGGCACGGGGCTGGCAGCGACTCATTGGATTTTTCAGGCTGACTACCCGTGCCGGCGAAAAGCGCTTGCTCCGCTACAAGCTGCGTATCGGCACGCCCGACGCAACCAGTGAAATTCAGCTGGTTGATGATCAGATTGCGGGCCGCAAGCTCTTCACCTACAAGCGGCGCGCCAATCCGTGGCGACAACTCCTGCAAATGACATTACACCGGTTCCCGGGCATGGAGGAGACGAGCCGACCAACGCTGGAGCTCGACCAGCCGTTTCTCGCGCGAATCGGAATTCCGCTGATCCGGGTCACGAAGCAGTCTGACGGCGTGACGATGTTAGCCGAACTCGGTTCCTTCTTTGCCTACCTGGTGCGATTGTTACTCGGCGTTCATATCTGGAGTTTCCGCCGTCCCGACCGAGACCCGGACCCGATTCCAGTGGATCCGCGACCGGGAGCCCTTCCTGATAACCCGGTTGTACCGCAGGTATTCACCATCCCGATCGAAACGAACGCGCCGGGCGGCGAGGTGCCGGATGGCGCCGAGGACACCAATCAAGTTCCAGGATTGGTGCGGTTGGTTCTCTACGAGAACCAGGCTGCAACCAAGCCTCCCATCGTTATGTTCCACGGCTACAGCGCGAGCGGCACGACCTTCGCGCACAAAGCAATCGACAATGGGCTTGCGAAGCGATTCATGGAGAGTGGTCGCGACGTTTGGGTTGCCGATCTCCGCACGAGCGCGTGCATGATTGATCAGGCGTTTCCCGATGGTGAGGTATTACCTCCCACCGCTACCGAACCCTGGAGCATGGAGCAAATGGCATACCGGGACGTACCGGAAGCTATCGATCACATCTACAGCCACTACAACGGCACTATTCCGAAGATTGACGTACTCGCCAATTGCATGGGCGCAGTGATGTTCAGCATGGCCGCGCTCGCCGATGAAGTCAGTGATCAGTCGGGTGATGTTCACTGGCGTCCGTACACTGGTCAACAGAAGAAAATGCTGAAAGATTTGCCGGGACGTATTCACAAGGTTGCCTTCTCGCAAGTTGGTCCGCTCGTCGTGTTCTCGCCGGCCAATCGTTTTCGCGCCTATGCGACTCGTTACTTTCGCGAACTTCTGGACGGTGACTACAGCTTTAATCCGACCGGTCCGCCGACCCTGGTCGACCAGATGCTCGACCGGGTTCTCGCGACACTGCCGTATCCTGAGGAAGAATTCGATTACGAGAATCCGAAGTGGCCGTGTAAACGCACGCCGTGGACGCGAACGCGGCACCGAATGGACGCGCTTTACGGCCGCGATTTCAACGCCAAGAACATGAGCCCCGAAATGCTCCGTCACATCAACGACCATTTCGGCGCTCTAAGTATCAAAACCGTGACCCAAACCATGCACTTCGCACGTTACAGCACGATTACCGACAGGAACGGGTACAACCGATTCGTATCACGCAGCAGGTTCACAAATGCTCGCTGGAATTTTCCGGTGTTTAGCGTGCACGGTCGCTACAACGGCCTGTCCGATGTAACGACGGTCGATCGAATGCGACAGATCCTCACAGACGCCGGGCGCTGGTATGACAATGACGTCATTCCGGACGCCGGGCATCAGGATTCGTTGATCGGAGATGGCCGCCACAGAATGGCCGAAAAATTGATCGCCTATTTCGACGATACAGTTACTAATTTCGATCCGGTCGCTGCTAACGACGGGTTTATCGCCTTGGCGCCATGGACAGGACCGATTATTACTACAAACGACAGTCCGCCCAATCCCCCCATTCCTCCCGATCCTCACATACCGTACATTCGTATCGGCGCAAGGCCTTCGATGCGGGCGCCCGAAGTCGTCGTGATGCTTAGAGTTCAGATTGTCGACAACGAGATCAGACGGCATGACGACGGTATGCCGTTCGACGCCGGCGACGAAAGCTTTGTCCTGTTAAACATGGTTACCTACGCGTCAGACAACCTTAAGGACGAACGCTGGGACTCGTTTCCAATGCCGTTGCATCCAGCCGTGCCCTTGGGAGGCGACGCATTGCTTGTGCTGGTTCTCTATGCCGAGGCGGAGGCATTGCCAATGGCAGACGGGACTTATCATTCGGTTATTGAGGGTCCGTTTGGCCCCGAGGTCGCACAGATCAACTCTGGGACATGGGAGCCGAAGGCTAGTGCGTCATCGCCGGACACGTCCCTGGATAATATGCGACGCATCGCCAGAGATTCATTGCCGATGCTGCTCAGTCAACAAGTTGACCCCAATGTAAGCAATGAGACCCTGGTCGATCCGAACGGCGTCGCGCCCGATGTCTTGAACGATCCCGTTCCAATTGATCCGAACGCCGACCCGGGCGGAGACCCGATTGAATGATGGAGATGCGATATGGCCTCGCCTGAAGATGAACTAAGTGCCGCGGCAGTGTTTGAAGAATTGCGCAGCGGCCGCGACCTGATGGACGGCGTTGTTCTGGATTTGCCCACACCGCAATCGCATCGAACGAGTTTCGCCTTCGGCTCCTGTCAATACCCGGGTGGGTTCATCGACCAGGCCGTTGCCTATGCTTCGTATCGCGATCTGGCAGAGCGTTTGTCGACGACCGACGACGGGCCGCGATTCATAGTGTTGACCGGCGACCAGGTATATACGGACGCTACCGCCGGTATTCTCGACCCCGGCATTCGAGATGGTCGCTACTTCCTGCCCTATAACCGCTGGCTTCAATCGCGTGCCGTTCGCACAGCGCTGCGCCAGGTGCCCTCGTACATGCTGCTCGACGATCATGAAATCGAAAACGACTGGGAGGAACCGAACACCGCTAATCCGTTCGGCGCCGCTATCGCTTCCTATCAAAGATTCCAGCGTCACACGCCGATACCACCGACTAAACTTTACTTTCACTTCGATTTCGACCAATTCCCATTCTTCATGCTGGATACTCGAACACGTCGTGAAAAGCGAGACCTTCTGAATACTGATACGGCTGATATTTTCGATGGTCAGGGCACCGGCAGCCAACGAGGTGACCTTGCGAATTGGATTCAGCGGCAGCCCTTCGACAGGCCCAAGTTCATCGTTTCGCCATCGATGCTATTTCCGAGGCATCGCGAAGCTGCCCGGTGGGATCACCGCGCCAGTGCCCTGCACGCCGATGGATGGGACGGATACCCGGCCTCGCAGCAGGAGCTCCTGGTCATGGCCGCCAAGAGCGACACGAAGCACGTCGTATTCCTTTCCGGCGATGAGCATGTCGGGTGTATCGCAACGATAACCGTCCGCTATGAACAGGGAGGCAACGAAATTGAAAAAGTGATGCACTCAATTCACACGCCAGGGCTTTTTACGCCGTACAATTTTGCTAATGGCGGAGGGATCGACTGGACGCCAGACGCCGCCCGCCCCTTTAGCGTAGGCGCAACCGATTTCGAGTACACGGTGACCTATACGCCATTTCCGGGCGAAGGCTTCGCCTACATCAATGTAGAAGACGAGGCTGACATTTGGCACCTGACCTGCCAGTTCGCTGATGGCCCGGTACACACAGTCTTCTGACCAACATTAGATGTCGCGGCCTATGGTGGCCTTTGCCCCATTGCTCCAAACCAGGACTCATGGGACTCGCGAAACTCGACACGGCGACGTCAATGTACTTGCAGGCAACAGGAAGAGGCCCTTGCCGCTCCTGCGCAGACAGACCGGCGCTTTTTCCAATGACTCGCACGATCTTTGGCGCATCGCAATCTCGGCAATACCAAAAACTCAAAAAGTGGAAAAGGTGTCAGGTCTATTAATTAGCTATGAGTCAACAAATAAACCTGACACCTTTTCCTTTTCTACCTTTTACTGAACAAACCTCTCCAGCACTGCCTCACGTAGTAAATCGGGCGGCAGCAAACCTTGTTCGAGAATAAAGTCGTGGAACTCACGCTGATTGAATGCATCGCCCATTCTGACCTCGACCTCCGTACGCAGACGCATCAGGTTCATGTAGCCAAAGTAATAGGACGTCGCCTGTCCGGGCGCGCGAAACGAATATCGATCAGCTTCTGAACTCGCCATGGGCAATGACAGTGCGGTTTGCTCAACCATGAAATCGACCGCCTCTTCGGGAGTCAGTTGCCCGGTGTTGACCATGGGATCCATGAACATGCGTGCCGCACGCATCAAACGAGTGAACAGGTTAAATAGCTGCGCTTCCTGTGGCAGATATTCATGCATGATGGCCTCGGCATACAGGCCCCAGCCCTCTGCATTGGCACTGTTAAAAGCAAACAACGCCCTTGCCAGTGAGGTACCGTTTTCAACGAGGCTCGCGAACTGCAGTTCGTGACCGGGTCGTGCTTCGTGCACCGTTAGCGCCCAGGTAATGGCATCGTGACTCCAGTCGTCCATGAAAGCGTCGGCTTCCATGGCGGGATTGCTTTGCACCAATACGAACTCACCGTACTGCCCCGTGTTATTAATCAATTGCGGCGGGCTCATGAAAGAGGCCGGTATTGCTGCAGACTCCGCTTCCGTTGCCATGCGGATGGAGGCGTCGCGCTCTGGCAACGTGATGATGTCTTCGCGGCGGATAATCTCTTCAATTTGTGCCAGCCGCGCTTTGTAAACCGCAAGCAACTCGTCCTGCGGTATCTGCTCTTCTTTTAGTTTGCGCATCACTGGCACCAGGCGTTTGTCTTCCCAACGCCGCTTTTCTGCAATGCTGTATGCGAGCGCTTTCATTTCGCTGCGGATGAACTGGTAGCTGTATTGAGCTTCTGCGATCAGCTCCTCTGGCGTTGCACGCACACCGTAGTTCTTCAGGTTATCGGCGTAGACATCCGCTGGCAGCTGGTTATTCGGCCTGGCCCTCGGCACCACTTCCTCGCCGAGCCAGGTCACGTAGTCTTCAAGCTGGAATTCGAATTTGGCGAACTCCGCTTCCCATTCCTCCAACTCCGCTCGTTCAAACATGGCCTTTACGCCCGCGACATAGCGGGGAGCATTGGCGAGATCCTTCTCCAACTCGCCTGCATATGGGCCTTGTAGTCCGGCGGTCTCAAACCGCTCGCTCGTGCGTGCTTTGGCCAGTTCGGTGATGGGCGTGAACCCCTCTTCGGAACCGTTGTATTTGCGCAGTCTCTCCAATGCTTTTGCATAGCGCTCTTTTTCATTGCGCGGATCGAGCAAGGCGTTGAAACTGCCAAAGATGACCGCATGCATGTTGAAATAGGGCAACATGTACTGATTGTTGATTCGTCGCGTTTCGTTCTCGTCATAAAGCGACTGAATCAGAATCTCCAGATCCTGCCGGACCTTCGGGTGTTGCTCCACCGCCAGCCGTCTTTTCAGCTCCGTGATCAACTCCAGATTGTTGGCATTCTGCCTTTCGTCATAATCGGCACTGAGATCGAAAACGTCACCGTCAAACTGACTCAGGCCGGATCTGGCTATTGATTCAGGCTGAAATCGGGCCTGACTTTCCAGTACCAGCATGGCGTTCTTATCACTGTCCTCAATCCAGTCAGCATTGGCTTCGAAAACAAGGAGAAGACACGTGGCCGATACGAGCAAACGGAGAATTCTGTGCATTGGATTTCCTTCAGACCATTTAGCGATGGAGCGTAACAGCACAGAACCAATTGGTCATTAATCAGGCGGAGTGATGGGATTAATTGGGGTCGAACAGCGATTAACGGCTAATAGGGGTCGAACCGCAATTAGTGAAAACTGCGGTTCGACCCCTATTTCCGGATGCCGAGAATGTGAACTTGCGCACAAAGAATTAGGTCAAACTGATTTATACCTGTCTATGTCCAATCACATTAATGGATAGGAGGTCGGAACGTATGGTTGCAGTGCACGATCGCATCGTTGCAGTTTCCAGTTTGCGCGACTTCTTTCGGGAGTCGATCGATTCTGCAATCGATAACCAAAATGCGGAAATCGATCAACACACCAGCCACTATGTGGTCAACCTCCTCACTCTCTATTCACGCTCCGAAGAATTTTACAACGCAAGTGATGAACACTGCGGTGTTCGACCACTGGCATTGATGATGGCCGACGCTGCCGCAGCCGAATCTCAAGACCGGCGTTCAACTTCGTTGCAACGAATAGGTGATGTCGCATTGTTCACGGCGGGATTCTTTCCTGACAGCTTGGCGCACAGGCCGGTGGACATCGACTACTACGTCAACATGGGCGGTAGTGCCTACGGTTCATTGTCTGACGAGATCAAAGGCACGACTCGTGGCATGGCGCTGGTCGATGTATTCCGCGAACTGGCACGAAAATTTCTGTCGCTGGTCGACGTACTGAATGAGGTTCGCGATAACACGCGGTTACGCGCTGACGTGGACGTACTTCGCACATACGAAATTTGGCGTAAAACCGGCAGCCGGCGAGCCGCAGCAATACTGGAACAGAATGGTGTCGTACCAATTCTCGGTGCGCCGAAAACCCACTGATGCTGGCCGAGCTGCAAAGCTTCATCGCTGATATCTATGACGCCGATTGTGGCCACCAGCTGCACGACTTTCTAATCACCGACCGCGAGCTTGCGACGCAGCTCGGTCGCAGAACACTCCCTGGCAATATTGAAGAGACCGTCCTTGTCGCCGAAACTGAAGACGGTATTGCGATGAGCGTCTTTCTCGACGAGGCGTTATTGTCGCGGCTGGATAATGCGAATCCAATGAAAAACGTGCGCGCCGATCAACTTGCGGATCTTGTTGTAGTTCTCGAGGGAATCAGTCACTTCAACTATCTTGGGTGGTGCGCGGGCCGCGATAAAACAGTGACTCTGCTAGAGCTTGAGCTTCAGGCAGAAGTCGACAAATTCGTTGCAATAGCACTGCTGGCGCGTAAGCAGGAAGATTTTTCACTGCTGCGGAATCTACACCGTTTGTTGTTTGACGATATAGATTACGAGCCAACGCTGAGTCGAAAGGTGCGCGAACGATATGAGATTGCAAACAGCTATGCCGCGCGATTCTGCAGACAGCTTATCGATCGCGTGTCGCGGGACAATGGAAATGAGCAGTTACGCGATTTCTATCGGCTTACGCAAGCGGAGAAAATTAGCTACATCCACACCCTCGCGTGGCAAAATTGAATATGGCCAACTGAAAAGGTGGCAGATCTATTTAAGGAAAAAATAAAATGGGTCGAACCGCATTCTCGAAATCGCGGTTCGACCCCAATCTACTACGCCCAATTTATTCTAGTACGGCCCGTTTACGATAGTCGGTGTGTCCCAGATCGCCGACCAGACATCCTCGTCACGAATGTAATATACAGTGTCGTCGTGAATGAATGACCGGCTCCGTCCCACCCGACCAGAATCGTTTGGACCGATTGACGGCGGCTGGATCGAACCGACGCTGTTCAATGCCGCGAGTGATGGCATGTCTTTGTCGAGGATCTCGAAAAGATACAAGGCCGAGCCCAGGTACTGGAAGCTGCCGTCTGTGGCGAACACATTCGCCGGAATTGAAAAGCGATCGAGGCCGTTAGCGTCAAACTGGTAGGTGAACGCATGACGGTCATACCGGGCCTCGCTGTAGGATCCCGAGCCACCAATCGTTGCGTTGCCTCGCGACAGCGGCTGAGCAATGTTGGAAACATCGAATAACTCCAGCTTGACGCCGCCATTCGCACCGCTGCCAAGACCCAGCAACAGGTCGTCGGTAATGGGATGCAGGAAGTCGGAGAAGCCAGTTACCTCGAGTTCACCCGCGATAAACGGATCGGCCGGGTCGGAAAGATCGAAGGCATACAGCGGATCAATCCGTTCGAACGTCACGGCATAAGCGGAGTCACCGAGGAAGCGGACACCGAACAGCGCCTCGTTCGGTTTACCGATTTCTTCAGGACGGCTGTTGTTAGGCAGCGTCGAAACAATCTCGAGATCGGGCCGCGTGGTCGACTCCCGCAAGATGGTCAGCTGGTGGTCCACGAAGTCATCACTGCCCCAATCAAATTGCGAAGCCAGAATTCGCAGGTCCCCGTTGTGTTCGTTCATGCGGAAATCGGCCTGGCCACCGCGCCAGACAGTGCCGTCGATATCCGCGGAACCGCGGTAATTGATACTGGTGCCCGCCAGCGCAAACTTGTGAATGCGCGTGGTGTCTCGCTGCGCCGCCGTATCAGGCCGAAGCTCCGTGAAGTACAACGAATTCTCGGAGACATAAACGCCGTAGGCATCCTCGTTGTAACACGCCGTCGTGAAGTTCGTTGGATCATCGATCGGCACAGCCGTGATGCTCGTAATCGAGGCGTAGTTGCTGAAGCTGTCGCTGGTCGTCACGTAACAATTCTCCGGCGCAACGAGCGGCCGGGTTTCGCCGCCAATCGTAATCTGCGGTAAGAGGTCGTCGAGCGTGGCGCTGGCCAACAGTGCCTGGTTATCGGCCTGCTGTTGGGCGGTTGCCACGTAATAGTTCAGACCTTCTAACCAGGGCGTGTAACGGCTGACGATGTAGACCGTGTTACCGATGCGCCGGCTCTCAACGAACACACCGTCGATGCTGGCCTCGATCTCGAGAGCGGGATTGGCGGCGTCGGCCACATCGTAGATACGAAAACCGAGTTTTTCCGGCGCCCAAATTGCGATGTCGGCCCACAGCTCACCGTAACTGCCATAGATCATCTCCCCGGTCAGCGCGAACATCTTGTCGCCTGCCACGTACATCCCTTGTACGGAGATATCGTTTTCCAGTGGAATTTCGCTGACGAGATTCGCGTCGGCGTTCGCGGGATCCGTCGCGAGGATGCGAATGGAGCGCTCCGGGGCGACGATGGGACCACCAGGCGCCACCAACGCGTCGGCCAGGATGAAGCAGCAGTGAAAATATCGTCGCGGTGCAACGAACAGGTGCTCACCGTCGTAGCGCACGGCGTCGAGCTCGTCGACATTCAGCTCCTGGGTATAGGTGCCCGTGAAGTTGCCAGGCGCGGCCGCGGCCACATCGGCGAACGCGAGCTGCTCAACCGTACTCATCTGCGTGAGCCCCGACTTGAGGGAAGCCTCGAAGGCAGCCGCATCCGTGACGGTGCTCAGCAGGCCAACCGGCTGGGGATCCGGCTCGTTGTTAGAGCTCGAGGACCCGCAGCCCGCCAATGTCAGAAGAACCAATCCGGTAAATATCCCTGTAAACCGCGTCATCGCACCATCTCCTATGAAGGTCGTGAGTAAATGCTATGCCTCGCACCCTTTCGTGTCTGTTGAGATGTTCCGCTAAATTGTGTGTTTTTGTAGACAGGGTGCTTTACATTTTCCGACAATTTGCATACACCTTTAATACCGGCTGGGAACGCCGGTTTGCGACACTTACTTAGGTGTGCATGCAATGGTTGGAGGCGAAACAGATGTTTCGACGAATGACCCAGCTGGCACTGTTGTTGCTCGCCCTCGATGCAACGCAGTGCCTGGCCCAACAAGAGTCTGAAGGAAGCACGGAGTCGCGCTGGCGGCTCGGCGCGGCGCTCGGCTATGGCGTCCGTTCCAACCCCCTCGTTCAGTCTGACGACATCCCGATCATTGTTGATGTCGACATCGCGTGGTTCGGCGATCGCTGGTTCTTCGACAACGGCGACCTCGGGCTTACCATGGCCGACAACGACGCCATCACCGCGAGCCTCGTCGCCCGCGTCAACAGCGACCGCGTTTTCTTCGGCAAAACCGATACCCGCTTCGTCGCCTTCGACCTCGCTGGCATGCCACTGGCCCAGCCGGTCGAGTTTGAAGTCCCGGACCGTGATTACGCGGTCGAACTCGGCGTGGAGATGCTGACCGACGGTTCCTGGGGGGCACTGCAGTTCTCAGCCTTTCACGATATCTCCAGCACGCACGATGGCTACGAACTCTATGCCAATTACAGCTACGGCTGGCGCGACCAGCGCCTGTACATCGAGCCATCGATTGGTGCGAGCTACAAAAGTGCAGACCTCAACAATTACTACTGGGGTGTGACCGACGACGAATCCGGTGTCGTGGTCGCGCCTTACCTCGCAGAGGCCGGGCTCAACTGGCATGCGCGGCTCATGGTCGGCTACCAGCTATCGAACCACTGGGGACTCTCGCTGGTGGCGGAATATGAGCGCATCAATGACGAGGCGGCAGCCAGCTCGATCGTCGAAGACCGCAACGTGCTGGGCTATTTCACCGGCCTGGTATACCGGTTCTGAAATGATGAGGCTACTCGTGACACTTGCCCTGCTCCTTCCCGCGCTTGCCATGGGCCAGGACCCGGCGGACGATGACATCCGCCTCACCGTCAAGCCCCTTCTGTGCGTCACCGATAATCGCAACCCGACCTGCGACATGTCATTCCTCGTCGCGTGGCAGAGCGATGAGACGGGTTACTATTGCCTCTTCAACGATTTCACCGAGGCGCCGGTACGCTGCTGGAGCGAAGAACTGGCGGGCCAACTGAGCGAGGATCGCGTCGTGCGGGAAAATTTCAGTTACTGGATGACTGGCAGTAATCCGGACAGCCGTCTAGCCGAAGTCACGGTCGAAGTTCTGCACATGGACTCCGACGACCGACGACGCAAGCGCCGCACGCGCCACGTCTGGGACATTAATTGAGCAAAAAAGCTATCGACATATTGCTCGTGGAAGACGATCGGCGTCTCGCCGACCTCACGGCTGAGTATTTCGAGCAGAACGGGCTAAGCGTCGCCATCGAGTCGCGCGGCGACCAGGCCTTGTCGCATTTTGCCAATGTAAAACCACGTGTCGTGCTGCTCGACCTGATGTTGCCTGGCACCGACGGCCTGACGATCTGCCGCGAACTTCGCGAGATCTTCAATGGCCCGATCCTGATCTTCACGGCACGTGATTCTGACATCGACCAGGTCATCGGCCTCGAGGCTGGTGCAGACGACTACGTCACCAAACCCGTCGACCCGATGGTGCTCCTGGCACGCACCCGTACGTTGTTGCGACGCGCGGAGTCGTTCGACAAACCGGTCCAGTCCACCGGCGATATCATCCTCGGTGGGTTACACATCAGCCCGTCGGCGCAGGAAGTGTTGCTCGACGACAAGCCCGTGCAGCTAACGACGCAAGAGTTCGAGTTGCTGCTCTTGCTCGCACGGCATGCCGGCACCGTGCTGAGTCGCGACGACGTCTTTCACTATCTACGCGGTATCGATTACGACGGCCTGGATCGTTCAATCGACGGACGCGTCTCCAAGCTTCGACGCAAACTCGGGGACTCGTCGACCGAGCCGACGCGCATCAAGACCGTCTGGGGCAAGGGCTACTTGCTCGTGCCCGATGCCTGGGGAGGGCCCGCGTGAAGAACGTGCTGCGCGAGCGTAATCGGCGTTTGCTGTTTCGTTCGTTCTTTTTCCTCGTCGGCGGATTGCTTGTTATCGCCATCGTGCTCGACCTGGGTTTCGAGCGCTTGCAGTCCAGGCAGGAACCGGACATCGACCGCTGGCTGGAATCCACATTCCTACTCATCGAACAACGGCTCGCAGCAGCGCCGATTCAGCAGCGCGAGGATATCGCAACCACATTGGCTGACGACCTCGAAGTGGGCGTGCGACTCCTCGAGCGCGACGACATTTACAGGAATCAGGCGGCGGAACATCGCCTGCCCGCACTCGTCGACGCAGAGGGCGGCACCTCTTATCTTTATGACGCGGAGTCTATCGACGCGATCATCCGGCTCGGGCCGATCGCTGAACCCAGCAACAATCCGCTTCTGAACCTGCTGCCACCGCTCTTCTACCTGTCGATATTCGTCGTCGTCGGGCTGTGGCTGCGTCCGCTATTGAGGGACATCAACGTAATTTCGGACGGTGCGCAACGATTCGCCGCCGATTACCGCGAACCGCTGTCCACTGCCGAGCAGACAACCGAGCTAAGCGCACTCGCGAAAAATCTCGACGAGATGGCCGCCCGATTGAGTGGCGTGCTGCGCAGTCAGAAAGAACTGATCGCCGCCCTCTCGCACGAGATGCGTACGCCACTCGCCCGGATTCGTTTCGCGCTCGCCGTAGTCGGTGATCGCGGCGACGAGAAACTGAATAAAGAGCTGGCGGCGATGGGCGACGACGTGCAGGAAATCGATGACCTGATTGCATCGATGCTGAACTATGCACGGCTCGACCACCCGGACATCGAAATGCACTGGCAAGTCGTGCCGTCCAGCACCTGGCTCGAACAGGTGACAAACAAATCCGGCACCGATGCGGTTCAGATCGATGTGGACTTCGAAGGCGCAGCGGATAAAGTCTGGATGGACCCGCGCCTCATGGAACTGGCCTTAAGCAACCTGCTCGTCAACGCCGGCAAGTATGCCGGGGGACAGGTACGCTGCTCGCTGACGCAGGTGGCCAACGAACACGTGCTGACCGTCGAGGATGACGGTAAGGGCATACCTGAAGAGTTGCGCAGCCAGGTGTTCAAGGCCTTCACGCGCCTCGACGACAGTCGTAACCGTGAAACCGGCGGCTACGGTCTCGGCCTCGCGGTTGTCGCCCGTGTTGCCGAATTGCACGGCGGCGCGGCTGCCGTGAACGCTTCACCGAGCCTGGGCGGAGCCCGATTTTCGATTAGCTGGCCTGCGCGGGAGAACTGATCTGCGAAATAACCAGAATTAGGATTTGGGCTTCAATTCCTATATGTAGATTCACTGTCTATACTTGAAGTGCCCCCCGATTCGGAAGAACGGCATGACCAAGGTATTCAAAGAGAACACGCTCCGTGTCTCACCGAAAGTTCGCCTGGTCGCAAACTGCGACCGAAACGTCAACACGATCCGTGCGGAACACGCAGCGTGTCTTCGAGTGAGTCCGCAGGCCGTTGCGAGAAAAGTCAGCGGCAAATCCGTTCGTGGTGACGTGCCGAACAGCGGTTCAACAAAAGACGTGCTCGAGGCCAGCAACAAGAAAAGCCTTGTAGACGCGAGGGGTTCCCTCAAGGGACTGGCAGAGGGTGTTGAGGCAAATGTCTTCATTACTTTGACCGAAGATCAGGACCTCACACAAAAACGGAATCCATTTTTGGGCGTGCGCGTTCGCGACTATCGACAGCGAGGTCGATCGGCCACTGCAACTATTCAAATCAACCATCTCGACAAGCTGGCTGCCAATTCCCTGGTTGCGCACATCGGCTTTGGTGACACAGTGCACGTTCCAGACGTTCCGCTCGGTGAAGTGTCGAACACCAGCACGAGCGTCACTCGTAACGAGACTGCCGTGGCACTGCACAAAGGGCAAAGCAAAGTTCTTTTGGGCATCATCGATGTAGGTGGGTTTGATTTCGCGCACGAAGATTTTGTTGCCAACGGCAAGACGCAGTTCCTGCGAATCTGGGACATGGGCGCGACAGGCACGCCACCGCTCCGCCCGCACAATAAAGGATTTAGCTACGGCCACGAGATTCTGCGAAGCCAAATGGAAGATGCGATACGGGACGCGCCTAAGGTTGGCGTCGGTGTACACGATCTTGAGCCACAGTCACAACGCAGCCGCCATTCTCACGCGACCCACGTCGCCAGCATCGCCGCCGGTCGCAAGTCCGGTGTCGCAACGGGATTCGATATTGCGGGCGTGTTGCTATCGCTGCCTGATTCCGAATATGAGAGGCGATTGTCATTCTACGATTCAACGCGAGTCGCGCAAGCAGTTGACTATCTGTTCCAACTTGGCGCCGATGAAGGATACGACGCGGTGTCGATCAACATCAGCCTTGGCACGAACGGCCACGCACATGATGGCAGTGCGCCAATTTGTCGCTGGATCGATTCCGCCCTGACTGAGCCCGGTCGTTGCGTCTCTGTCGCCGCCGGCAACGCGGGCCAGAGCGAGCCGCAGTACGATGGCGATGTTGGTTACATCATGGGTCGAATTCACACGAGTGGACGGATCGCAGCAAATGGTCTGGAGCAGCTGATTCACTGGCAGGTCGTCGGCAATGGCATCGAAGATGTGTCGGAAAACGAGCTTGAGATCTGGTACCCGCCGCAGGATCGGTTTGCAGTACAACTAAAACCGCCTGGCGGCGATTGGCTCGATATTGTCGAGCCTGCGCAATACCTCGAAAACCAGATGCTCGACGACGGCTCGTTCTACAGTGTCTACAACGACCTCTACCACGAGGACAACGGTCACAACACATTGTCGATTTTCCTGAGCCCGTTCCTGTCGTCCGTCGTAAAAGGTGTACCTGCCGGGGTATGGACAGTTCGACTGATTGGTCGCGACATTCGCGACGGTCGCTACGACGGCTGGATTGAGCGAGACGATCCACGCAAAGTCGGTCGAATCGGTGACAAGGAATATTGGCGGTTTCCATCGTTCTTCACACGCTCGTCGAACGTCGATGACTCGTCCATCAGCACACTTGCGTGTGCCAACAATGTAATCGGGGTCGCCAACTGCGACGGCACTGAGAACACCGTCAACGTAACGAGCAGCCAGGGACCGACTCGGGATGGCCGTGAGAAGCCGGATATCTGTGCACCGGGTACCAATATTTCTGCTGCAAGCGGTTTTGATGACGGTGACAAGTACATTGAGATGTCGGGTACGTCGATGGCAAGCCCGTATGTTGCCGGGGCTACAGCGATGATGTTGTCACACGAGCCGCAACTAACGGCGGCGCAAATCTGCGGCATCCTGCGCCGTACTGCATACCCGTTACCGCTCAGTACCTATGAGTGGCAGAACGACGCCGGCTTCGGGAAGATTCAGATTGAACGATGTATTGCGGAAGCGAAGCTCGTCCTCGATCGGGAGGATTTGAAGCCATGAAAATTCAACTCTTCCGGTCCGCACATGGTGATTGTCTGCTCCTTGAAGCAACAGACGGCACGCGGCTGCTATCCGATGGTGGGATTAAAGGCTCATTTCGTGACCACGTCTTGCACCGGCTGGCGAATGATGGCATCGACATTGATCTTTTGTGCGTGTCGCACATCGATCAGGATCACATTGGCGGAGTACTGGCCTACCTGAAGAACATGATCAACTGGCGGGTGTTTCATCACCGCCAGTCAAAGGGACTTGCGGCGAGTCCGCCGGACGAGCCTGAACTTCCAGGCATCGGCGAGATCTGGCACAACGCGTTCTTCGACACGAAGACGAAAAACCGCGGTGCTATCGAACGTTTCCTTGCGATGTCCGGAGAGGCGTTGTCCGGACACCAGCTAGCGGAGCTGCGGACGCTCGGCGCCTGGTACCGTGAACTTGCACAAAGCGTTGGCGAGGGTATCGAAGTCTCGCGACGTATTAGTGCCGAGCAGCTGAATATCCCGTTAAACGCCTTGTGGGATGGCAAGTTTGTCACTCGATCGCCAGGTCCTGATCCCATTGAACTTGGCAGTCTAACGATCAACGTGCTGGGTCCCACCGTGAAGGAGATCCGTGAGCTTAGAAAGTTCTGGGACGACTGGCTGAAGACACGCCGCAAGCAGATTCTCAAACTGCGCAAACGCATGCAGCGGGATGAAAGCCGTCTTGCTGAAACGGATGCAACATTTCTTTTTGATTCCACCGAGGCATTGGCGGAGGAGTTCGGACTTTCAGACCTGGGTGACAGAGGCAAAGTTACGGAACCGAATCTCGCCTCGATCATGCTACATGTTGAGGACTCGAACGGAAAAGTCTGCCTGATGACAGGCGATGGCCACATGGATGACGTAGAGGCAGGGCTCGAGAATGCCGAGTTGTTGCAGACGGGTGAGGGCTTACACGTCGACTGTCTGAAGATTGCGCACCATGGGTCTGAGTTCAATTCCGAGTTGAAGCACTATCAACGGATAACAGCGGATCACTATATTTTCTGTGGCAATGGTCACAGCGACAATCCGGATCCACGCATCGTCGACGCGGTAATCGACTCGCGAATAGGATCCGCCAGCAAGCGCTCGGGTAACGACGAGGTGAATGACAGGTTCAAACTGTGGTTCAACACCGACCCGGCTGATGGTGACAATTCGCACGCCGATCACGTGGTTGGGCTGCAACAGAAAGTGCAGCAACGGGCAGCCGCGAGCGGCGGAAAAATGGAATTCGCGTTTCAAACCAGCTCGGTACGGACGATAAATCTGTAGCCAGGGGTGCGTGATTTCGGCGCGTGTCGTTTCGTAAGTACGCGCTGCGGAAGCATTATTTTAAGTTTCCGCTAGCTGAAATTCCGGGGCAGTTTTCCTGTTTAACTTTCAGCCTGCCCTCGTTCGGGTGTGGGAAAAAACAGACTGCCCCAGTCCCCGCTCTTTTGTTATCGATCAACGATTACGATCATAAGAACCGATATCTTCATAACCCTCGCCGCTACAAGAAGATGATCCGTAGTGCGTAAACTTCTGTACCCGCGGTCCGGACTGGACTTCTCCCGTATAAATATTGCCGGCGGAGTCTACGGAAAGGATATGGATCCAGTGGAACTCTCCAACCTGTCGTCCGCGTCGGCCAATGCGATCCAGTTCAGTCTGGTTTTCCCGATTAACAATGTAGAAGGTTCCATTGGCCAGGTCTGCGACATATAGACAGGACTGATCGGCGTCCACAGAAAACGCGGCGGCGACGGCCGTGCCACTGGCAGTTTGCGGCGCGATAGGAATATCCCTGACGAAGCCACACTTACCGGGTTCAGCATTCGGGTTGGCACATTCACCCAGGCCAGACTCGCTGACATCAAATACCTGGATGCGATTGTTGCTGCGGTCACAGGCATATAGCAGACCGTCGTTACTCAACTTGGCACAGTGCAATGGGCTGCGATAAAACAAGGGCCTCATGTTGCCTGCCTGGTAATCGGCCGACCAGGGGCCCGCATCGTATGGATCGATATCGGTCCCTTCCGGGTCATCCACCGGATTTTGTCCATAGGCGCCAAAATGACCGATGTACTGTCCGTTTTCGGCATCGACAATCAGAATGCGGCGGTTACCGTAACCATCAGCGACGTACATCCGGTTGGTTTCCGGATCAACGCTCATATCAGCGACCAGGTAAGGTTGCGGCGTTCCATTTGGGCCGCTATTGGTATCTTCACTGTCCGGTCCCTCGGCACCGGCATTGCCAATCTGATATATAAACTCGCCGTCGACGGTGAATTTCAGGATCTGAGAATCATCGCCATGGGTTGCGGCCCACGGGAACTGCCCGGTCGAACCAGTGCCGTTGCCCGAGACATAAACAAAGTCATTGTGGTCGACATAAATCCCATGCTCTGTTCCCGGCCAGAAACAGCCGTCTGTCTCACGGCAATTATCTTCCAGGAAGCCGGGGTCCTGAGGCCCGCCCCAGGCATCCAGCAAATTTCCTTCCGTATCGAATTTGAGAACTGCAGGCGCAACCTCGCAGCAACCCGCGATTTGTTCCGCCAGCGCTCTGGAATTACCGAGGCCATCGACCGGAATGCCATCGGCATCGGTGCCTGCGACACCAAGGCCGCGAACAGCACTTTCATCCAAGGATCTGCCGCGGTGGTATACCCAGATATTGTCGTGAGAATCGACGACCAGCCCACCCACCTGACCAATAAGCCAGTTATTGGGTAAGGGTTTAGGCCAGCTGGGATCAACGACAAATCCAGGGGCAGTCGCCCCGGCAGGAACTCGTGGTTCAGAACGCTCCATCAACAGGTCGATCGTTTGGTTGCTTAGCGGTCGCGATGCGTCAGTCGTCTGCATCGCAGCTGGTGTGGTGTCTGCAGCTACACTATTGGGTTCTGCGTTTGGATCAGAACATGCCGGGAGAATTGATAGTCCAGATATCAAAACGATAAGAGAAATAGTTTTTGTTTTTAACATCTTGATCTCCGACAAAGAAAAATTGAGGTCGATTCGAACTTAGTGAAAGCTCGGCTCAACCCCAATTTAATTCGCTCTTAAATTAAGCCCTGATCACCGCAGGTAGCGCCCTGGCAAATACTTTCATTTCTTCAGTCGTACCGATAGTAATTCTCGCCCAATCATCTTTGATTGGGAATTGTCTTGCCGCCTGGATCCCTTGTGCCAGCATGCGTTTGTTATATTCTGCGTGGGACATTTTTGGATCGATAAAAACGAAATTGCCAGCCGCGCGTGCATAGTTGAGATCTAACTCCTCGCATGCTTTGAAAACAACTTCGCGACCTTCTTTGGTTTTTCTACGGCTGAGCTCCTGAAACTCTGTGTCATTCAATGCGACGTTCGCGGCCACGACACCCAGTCTTCCCTGGAATCTGCATACGTTGTGCGATGCAATTCGTTTTGCGATATCAGGACGAGTAATCGCGTAGCCAACTCGCAGACCCGCTAGAGCATGGATCTTGGAAAACGTTCGTGTCACGACCACATTTTCACCAGCCCTGACCAGGTCAACCATGCTGCTACGTGGAAAGTCATCCGTATACTCAAGATAAGCTTCATCGATCATAGCGATCGTATCTTTGGGCAGAGAAGTACAGAAGTCTCGCAACTTGTCGCCGTCTATCAGCACTCCGGTCGGGTTATTAGGATTGCAGACATAAACAAGTTTTGTGTTCGAAGTCGTGCGGGTATGTATTGCATCAAGATCAAAATCCAATCCTGAAGTCAGGGGGACTGTTGCTACCGTACTCCCCATTGCTTGAGCAAAGCGAAATATCAGTCCATGGGTTAAGTCTGCAGTCACAGCTTCACCATTAGCCATATAGGCCAACATGGTGCTGAAAATCGCCTCAGTGGACCCGGAGGATAAGATTATCTGCTCTGGAGTTACGCCTTCTTTCTTTGCAATGTCATTTACCAACGCAAGTTTCAATTCATATCCATATCGGTTGGCATCAGGTGCGGATTGATTGAGTACTTCTAGAACGGCTGACGAAGGTCCGTAGGCGTTTTCATTATCGGACAAGCTAATGATTTTTTTACTTGTCGAGGAAGACTGTGCCGCCAGGCCGGGGCTGGCACTCGGTAAAGCAAGTCCTGCAACTATTCCGCCACTGACCTTGAATAACTCTCTTCTGTTAATTGGCATTTCGACTCCCCTCGCTAAATATCGACTCTATTATTAACACTTACGGCGGAAAAAAGGGATCGAACGACAATAAATTTGGACTCAAGTCCAATCAATCACGGTTTGAGCCCTTTTTCGCACACAGGGAAATGTACTCTGACCCCCTGTTACGCCTAGACTTGCCCGCTGACATTAATTCTTACATCGCAAGAACCTATGCTGTCTCTTCACCGTAACTTCAATCGACAAACATTGGTCGAACTATTGCGGATTGCCCTGCCCATGGTGGTATCACAGGGCGCCTTCGCCGTGATGATTTTCACCGACCGCTATTTCATGTCGCAAATCGATCCTGCTCACATGGCCGCGGCGCTGGGTGGCGGTGTGGCGTCGTTCTTCTCGTTCTGTTTCTTCACTGGGCTGTTCACATACGCAAACGCGTTGGCCGCACAGTACCTCGGCGCGGGCGAGGCAGAGAAATGCCCGAAAGTCGTCACCCAGGGCATGATCATGACATTGATGAGTCTGCCGTTTCTGACCTTGATTACATTCCTGGTCTCCGGGGTTTTCGAGGTAATGGGGCACGAGCCGGCGCAGGTCGATCTGGAGCGTTCGTATTACCTGATCCTGATGTCCGGTGTGCTTGTCACGCTGGCCAAGGTCTGCATCTCTTCTTACTTTGCCGGTATCGGCCGCACTCGCGTGGTCATGATCTGCGACGTATTCGGCCTGATCATCAACATACCGCTCTGCTACGTGATGGTATTCGGCAAACTGGGTTTCCCGGAACTGGGGATCGTCGGTGCCGGCCTCTCCACTGTTGTCTCCACGGTCTTTGCGTTCGCGCTTTTTGTCGCGTTTTATTTCCGTAAGGAGCACCGCGACAAGTTCGCGGTGATGCGCTCGTTTTCGCTCGACGTAAAAATCCTGCGACGCTTCTGGCGTCTCGGATTTCCATCCGGGCTGGAGCTGTTCCTGAACGTGGCGGCATTCAACCTGTTCCTGCTCATGTTCCAGTCCTATGGCGTTGCCGAGGGTGCTGCGGCCGCGGTCGTGTTCAACTGGGACATTCTCTCCTTCATCCCGATGATCGGGCTCAGTGTCGGTGTCATCAGCATGATCGGTCGGTTCGTTGGCTCGCGAGACATGGCACGTGTAGACGAAGTCATGACCGCGGCATTCGCCGTTGCTCTGGCCTATGGCGCCGTGCTCGCGATCGCTTACAGCACGTTTCGATTTCCGCTCGTCGAAGTATTTGCGCCACCCAGCGGAGATTTCACGGCCATCCGCGAACTCTCTGCGTTCATGATGATTGGCCTGTCCAGCTACGTACTCGCCGACGCAGTGATAATCGTATCCGGCGGAATTCTGCGAGGCGCAGGGGACACGCGCTGGTTGATGATCGCGTCGGTGTCGCTGCACTGGGCGATGCTCGTCGCGCAGTTCTTCATCATCCTGGTGTTCGAGCTCAGCCCCAGGGTGTCGTGGCTCGCTTTCGTCATCATGATTCTGGTGATCGCAGTGGTTTACGCGCTGCGTTTAAAGGGTGACCGCTGGCGCGACCCCGAAGTGCTGGAAAGAGTAATGGCGGAGTAGGTTATTTGGGGTCGGACCACGCTACGGAATAGGTTATTTGGGGTCGGACCACGCTAAGCAACTGTTTTGGAAATTATTTTCTGTTTCAAATGACTATTTCGAGGCACTAATCCCTCGGTTTAGCCCCCGAAAAGCCGATTTATGACGATGCCGAAGCAAACCACTTGGAATCGTCCTAAATGCCCTTTTTCTGCCCAATATCCGCTGATTAGCATCCAAAAACTGCGGTTATCTTGACGATTATTGATTGGTTTCAAGCACTTAGTGTGGTCCGACCCCGCTTCCGCACATGCTAAGCTTTATATCGATGTTCATGTGGCCATTTTCGCGAAGCAAAACCCGACTCTCCAGCAGGCGCCAATGGCTATTTGTGTTCATGCTGTTCGCGGTCGTAGTCGGCATCGCCTGGTTCTCACTGCAAGCGCGTTCGACGATGCCGGACCTCCGCCAGTACGTGGCGGGGCCCGAGCGCAAAGCAGCGTTTTTCGAGTTCGTACGGCCGCTCATTGAGGCCGAAAGCGAAAGCGTGCGACAGGATCGTCAACGCTTGCTCGCGATTGCCGCGGACGCCGATCCGGGGTTTTTCGACCGGCTTTGGCTTGGCAACATCGCAAAAGAATATTCCATCGAAGAGCCGGGCCCGGATGACCCCACGCTAGTCGACAGCTTGCTCCTGCGGGTGGATACCATGCCGCTGTCGCTCGCGCTTGCCCAGTCCGCAAAGGAATCCGGCTGGGGTACATCGCGGTTCGCAAGAAACGGCTACAACCTGTTCGGTGAATGGTGCTTCGATAAGGGCTGCGGCATAGTGCCGACGGCGCGAGCCGAAGGTCGTCGCCATGAAGTCGAAAGTTTTCGATCGCCTCAACACTCTGTTGCAAGCTACTTAAACAACATCAACACGCACCCGAAATATCAATCGTTTCGCCTGGAGCGTGCACGGCTGAGAGCCGAGAACAAAGCGCTGTCGGGTATCGCCCTCGCCGAAGAACTATCGCAGTACTCCGAACGACGTGACGCTTATGTCGAAGAAATACTGCAACTGATCCGTAGCAACGATTTGGAATCATTGCGCAGCAATGAAAGTCACTGAGCACAGCACGATATACGCAGCACTCGTGACGGGAATGGCATTCGTCTGTCCAGCGTTTGGGGCAGCGCCCGACGACGACCACGCCGTTGTTCTTCTTTATCACCATGTCAGCGAGACCACGCCGGCGTCGACATCAGTCAGCCCGGCCGTCTTTGAATCCCACCTCGACTACCTCGAGAAAAACAACTACACGGTCCTGCCATTGACGGAGATCGTCTCCGCACTGCATGAAAACCGGCAGCTCCCGCAGCGCGCAGTCGCCCTCACCTTCGACGACGGCTACGAATCGATTCTGTCCGCGGCCATGCCGCGCATCGCAAAACGAAACTGGCCATTCACGGTCTTCGTTTCGACTGATGCCATCGATGAGGGCTATTCCAATTTCATGAGCTGGTCGGACTTGCGACGTATCGAGGCGAATGGCGGCACCATCGCAAATCACACACAGACGCACGATCACCTTGTCCGCCGCCAGCCTGGTGAATCTGCCTCGGCGTGGCGGCAACGAGTTACGGAGGACATCGAAGCAGCGCAGGCAAAACTCGAGCGAGAACTCGATCACCCAGCGCGCTTGTTTGCCTGGCCTTACGGTGAGTTCGATGCCGACCTCGAGAAACTCATTTCCAAACTTGGCTACGTCGCCTTCGGCCAGCAGTCCGGTCCGGCAGGCCGTGCATCCGACCTGCAAAGCCTGCCGCGCTTCCCCATGGCAAGCGGTTTTGCAGACATCGACAGTTTCGCAGAAAAGCTGCGGAGCCGGCCGCTACCCGTGACCGTACTGGCGCCCGACAACCGCGTGCTTAATGTGCCGGCACGACCAGCGGAATTGAAGATGCGTATTCCCGACGGGCCATACCAACTTGCTGCGTTACGCTGCTACGTCGCAGGCCAGGAACCGGCGCAGATCGACTGGCGCGGTGATGTTGTCACTGTACTGGCCCGGGAATCGCTGCGGCCGGGCCGCAGCAAGTTCAATTGCACCGCACCCTCGTCAGAGGAAAGCGGCGTGTTCTACTGGTACAGCCACCTGTGGATTCAGCCAGATTAATTGGGGTCGAATCGCAACTAAAATGTCTGATCCAATTGGCAACTAGTTGCCGGTAAATAGATCCGACACCTTATCTATAGTTGGGCGTCCTGGCGTAAGCTGTTCGCAGAAAAGATACCATTAGCCTTTCTGTGATTCCGAATGCTTCAACGCGCCGCTCTGCGCGTCAACAAAAAGGCGCCACCGATGATTCCTCGAGTCCTGCTCGACACCGCATTGATTCCTGATACGAAAATGAGCATGCAGCTGTATCAGTCCGGCGACCTTTTTTCTATCAAAATTCCAGGCCGAGGCGACCTGATGAACAGCCGGGTGCACGGCTCCGAAAAGGCCCTCGCAACGCTCGCCTGCGACAGCCTCGGCGCCAACGAGAATCCGCGGCTGCTGATCGGCGGACTCGGGATGGGATTTACTTTGGCAGCGGCCCTGAAGGCAACCGGCCCCGGCGCTGAAATTGTCGTGGCGGAGCTGGTGCCGGAAGTGGTGACGTGGAATCGCACGCTGATCGGCGCGCCGGCCGGCGATCCGCTGGCTGACAAGCGCAGCCAAGTGTATGTCGGTGACGTTGCCGATCTTATTCGAAAGGAGCCAGCCGGTTTCGACGCTATCCTGATGGACGTGGACAACGGACCCGAAGCACTGGTCCGCCGCGAAAATGACTGGCTATACAGCGATACCGGACTGCGGGCCACGCGCGCTGCGCTCCGTTCGGGCGGCGTGCTGGCGGTCTGGTCCTCGAGCCCGGATCGCGCCTTCAGCAAGCGGCTGCAGCAATCCGGTTTCAAAGTGCGCGAGCACGTAGTGCGACCACATCGCGCCGGCAAGGGACCGCGCCATCACATTTGGATCGCCACCTGACGAATTGCAGTACAGAGGTCGAACCGCAGATTTCACTAATCTCGGTTCGACCCCTGATAGTTTCGGTACAATGCCTTTGTTGGCCGCGGGACTCTCTGGCACCGGCGGTCAGCTCACGCAATGACTACACATAAAAAAATCGGCACATACTCTGTCGCCCTCTTGCAGATGGCGATGTTAATAGCGCTCTCGAGCTGCGCCACGGCGCCGGAGAATGTTGAAGACATTTGCGCCATCTTCGAAGAGAAGGGCCGCTGGTACAAGGACGCGAAGAAATCCAACGAACGCTGGGGCACGCCCATCCATGTGCAACTCGCGATCATCCACCAGGAGTCAACATTCGACTTCAACGCCAGGCCGCCGCGCGGCAAGTTGCTCGGCTTCATTCCCTGGAAGCGACCGTCCAATGCCTATGGTTATGCGCAGGCTCTTGAAAGCACCTGGGCGAGATACCAAAAAGATACCGGCCGGCGCAGCGCGAACCGCGGCAACTTCGGCGACGCTATCGACTTCGTTGGCTGGTACACCAACCAGTCACAGGAGGTCGCCGGCATTTCCAAGTGGGACCCCTACAATCAGTACCTCGCCTACCACGAAGGCCAGACAGGATGGCTCAAAAAATCCTATCGTTCAAAGGGCAGCCTCAAGAACACAGCGCGCAGAGTCGACCGCCGTGCCCAGGCATGGGGCGTGCAGCTCAAGCGTTGCGAGGCAGACCTGGACGACGGCTGGTGGATATTCGGCGCGCGACCAGTTTCCAGGATTAACGCATGGGGCTGATCGTCGTCGGCGCGATTATCGGCGCAATCATGAACGGTTTTTCCGGCCTGTTCATCGGTGCCTTAATTGGCTATGGCATTAGCTTCGTGCTGCGCAAGTCGATCAGCGGTGGCTTGCGCATCGCACAGTCACAACTGATCGATTCGACGTTCGCCGTCATGGGTGCACTCTGCAAGGCCGACAACGTCGTTACCAGGGACGAAATCAAAGCCGTCGAGCAGGTGTTCGGCATGTTCAACCTGCGCGGTGAACAGCGCGAACAGGCAAAGGCTGCCTTTAGTCGCGGCAAGCAGGTCGATTTCGATCTCGATGCCGCAGTCGATCAGTTTGCGCGCATCAGTCGTGGCCGCGGGCCACTGTTACAACTTTTCCTGCAGGTGCAGTGCCTGGCGGTTGCCGCAGATGGGCGCATTGATGACGCCGAACATACGATGCTGTTGCGTATCGCGCAGCGGCTGGGCCTCAGTGACAGAGATGTTGCACAACTCGAAGCACTGTTGCGTGCCTCGGCCGGCGGCCCGTCGGCGTCGGGTGGCATACCGACTCAGGACAGACTCGCCGATGCCTATGCGGCGCTTGGCGTAACGGCGGAGGCGCACAGCGCCGAGATCAAGCGCGCTTATCGCAAGCTAATTAGTCAGAACCATCCCGATAAACTGGCTTCCCGTGGATTACCGGAAAGCATGCGCGCGGTCGCAGAAGAACGCTCGCGAGAACTAAACAAAGCCTATGACCTGATCAAGTCCGCAAGAGACGACGTGAAATAGCAGCAAGCTCATAGCCAGGGAATTGCGGAGCAAAAACCCGGGGTCGAATCGAGACTTTGCAGAAATCGGGAAATCGTGGTTCCACGTCTGATTTCGCCCGATTGCCAATTGCCTGACCGCGAAGATCAGCTCACCCTGGGCTGGCTTATTCGCCCATGCGGCCTCTTTCGTTCTTCTTCGCTTTCTTCGCGGCCTTTTTCTCTTTTGCTGTCATGGCCGGCTGTTTCTTGGTCTCTTTGTTGCTCTTTTGTTCTTTACCCATCACCTGATCTCCTGCTTTGAGCTGCATTGGCGCACCGTGTATTTTCGGTGAACAGGTTGCACGACTCAGAATAAGCCTGCGTAGAACCAATACAGCGAGTTTGTTGTACTCAGAATACAGGAGAAGATGCGTTCGTATCGTGAATTACGAGGCAGTTTACTCAACTCAGCCGAAACACAGATTTCGGAGTCAATATCAGGACTGTTCAGAACGCCGCCACATCAGGCGTGGCGAGAAAATACCTTTGACCTGTTTGGGGAGCAAATAGAATTGACGTCTTTCCTGCCATCAACCATTTGCTCCGATGCGCTACACTTGGCCTTATAAGGACAAGGTTTACAATCACTTGCATGAAGCAGGTGGTCGAAGGATTCGAGCCGTGAGAACCCAACAATTACACAGTTCAGAATTGGCGTATTTCTGTAAGAGTCGCCAACAACCGTGATTGGCAAAAGTCACGTTCACTCATCGCTGGTACGGGTTCTCGCAACCTATGCGGTCACTTGCTTCGTCATTTTGCAGTTGCTGGATATCGTGCAGGAGCCGCTCGGCTTGCCAGTGGCCGCGATTCGCTGGGTGGTGCTGTTCATGTTCGTCGTTGCGCCTGTCCTGGTTATCGCGGTCGCATTGCACAGTCGCCGCAATCTTTTCGTTTCGACCGATGTTGGTGTTGAGGCCGGCCAGAATGTTGTGTTTCGTATCGGTCACGCCGAATTGGATACCGCGCAGCGCCAGATCCGCTTTTCCGGAACGCCGGTGGACGTCCAGCCAAAAGTCTTTGACCTCATCGAGTATCTGGTCCGATTCAGAGATCGCGTTGTTGGCAAAGATGAGTTGTTCGACAACATATGGCCAGCTGTCGTCGTAACAGAAGCCTCTCTCACGCAATCGATCAAACGTGCAAGGGACCTGTTTCGACAGAACGGATTCGACCAGGAAGTCATTCGAACCGTGTCCCGAAAGGGCTATCAATTTGATGGCGCGGCCGAAGTCGCCGGTGCTGTCGCAGACGGCCGCGCAACAATTTGGTCCGACGTCGTCTTGCCAACAGTCGTCGTCAGCCTGATTGCTGCCACGCTCGGCTTCCTGGTATGGAATTCCAGCGACCAGCAAACATACAGCCCGGTCAACAGCAGCGCCGCCAACTCGCTGGTCGTTTTGCCATTTGCGAATATGACTTCGGATCAGGATTTTAGATACTTTTCCGATGGCCTCACCGAGACGCTGACCAGTTCGTTGACCACCGTCAGGAATCTCCGCGTAATAGCGCGTGGCTCAGCGTTTAGTTTTCGCGAAGCGCGACCAGACTACGCCGAAATTGGTCAGGAACTTAACGTTGCACATATCGTGGAAGGATCTGTGCAACAGAACGACAATGAACTCCGAATATTGGCTCGCCTGATAAGAGCGCAAGACGGACAGCAGCTTTGGTCGCAGATCTTTAGCCGCCCATCCGATGATGTGTTTGCCATTCAGGATGACATTTCCCAATCGATCGTTGATCAGATGTCGGCTTTGCTGTCCACGCGCCTTGAGCTGCCAGGTGGCCGAATGGTCAAGGCAGATCCTGCGGCAAGCGCCGAGGCCTACCGCCTTTTGTTGCTTGGTCGAGAGCAACGAAAGACTGCGTCGGCCGGCAACCTGGAGGCTGCTGAGAAGAATTTTCGTGCATCACTACTGTTACTGCCGGATTACCCCGAGGCGATGCTGGCTTTGGCGGACACAATTCGGATTCGCGCCGTTTTTGGCGAGTTACCGCGTGAATCAACGTTTGCCGAGTCGCTGACATTAATTCGGGAAACGCTTGCACAGCGCCCTGATTTTGGAGATGCCTACCTGGCGCTCGGTGAGATTCAACATCGGCATTTTTGGGATTTCGATGACGCGGCCGAGTCTTACGCTAAAGCCCTGGATCTCAATCCAGGTAGCGCTGCCGCGCACGCCGCCTATAGCCGCTTTCTGAGCAAGTCAGGAAAATTCGACCAGGCCATAGAAGAAGCTGAGATCGCACTGGACTTGGATCCGAAATCAGCGCAGTCCGCCTCCTCCCTGGCCATTCGACAGATTCGTGCACGACAGCTGGACAAGGCGCGTAACGTGATCGACGCATTGACGATAGCGCGCCCGGACTATGCGGACTTGCCATGGCTCGAAACGAATTGGCACATCCGCAATGATTCTTACCGCGATGCTTTAAAGTGGATAGCCCTTGAAGAACTGGATTATCTGCGCCTGTCATTGTCCGCCATCACGCTGTCCAGGATGAGCCGTACCGACCAGGCCCGCGAGGCGCTCGATGAGTTGATCGAGTCGGATCCGGACGGAGCGGCTTTTCAAATCGCCGAGGTCTACGCGCAATGGGGCCAGGCCGACGAAGCATTCGAGTGGCTCGAGCACGCATTCAGTCAGGGCGATCCGGGTATGGCGGAGCTCTATTCGAGCGTGAATCTGGAAAATCTCTACGCCGACCGTCGTTTCGCAGACCTGGCAACCCGGATCGGACTGCCACCCCTGGACACTATTTAATCCCCCCGAGACAGGGCTAGCCGGCCACCAGACTGGCCAAAACTGCCGTAAGTAAGCCGATGTCACCGAATGGTCATGAAACGGTTGCGGCGTTGTCACGACTTCGAGCATGCTCCCGGCGAGACTAGCTTCCGTGCCAAAGGCGCTATCAATTAACGACTTACGGGAGCTCAACATGAAACGCACTAGCATCTTTATATATGGGGTACTCAGCTACGCTTTGTTCTTCATTACCTTTCTTTATGCGATCGGATTTGTCGGCAACATAATCGTGCCGTTGTCCATCGACTCGGTACCGACGATGCCGCTGGCAGATGCCCTGCTTATCGACCTGGCACTGCTGACGCTTTTTGCGGTCCAGCACAGCGGCATGGCAAGGCCCGCTTTCAAGCGCTGGCTGACCCGGTTTATTCCTGAGGCTGCCGAGCGCAGTACCTACGTACTGCTGTCGACCGTCTGTCTGGCGGTATTGATGTACTTCTGGGCGCCATTGGGTGGTGTCGTCTGGCAGACGACGAGCTCCTGGGCCGAAGTGTCGTTAGTCGGACTCTACCTGGCGAGCTGGGGCCTGCTGCTGTATGCAACCTTCCTGATCAATCACTTCGATTTGTTTGGCCTGCGACAGGTGTGGTTCGCGCTCCGTGAAAAAGATCTGCCGGCACTCAGTTTTGTCACGCCGACGCTGTATCGAATTGTTCGTCATCCCATCTATGTTGGCTGGCTGGGCATTGTGTGGTTTACGCCAACAATGACCGTGACACATTTCGTGTTCGCAGCTGGCGCAACGCTCTACATCCTGGTTGGTATCAAGCTGGAGGAACGTGATCTCGAGAACGCCCACCCGGAATACAGCCAGTACAAGCGCAAGGTTCCAGGGCTGATTCCATCATTCAGTCGCCGCCTGAAACCCGCTGCCGATACGATTTCCACGTGATCTACAGAGCCCCGGCAAGTTGCCGGGGCCTCTTTATTACACCAATGAGTTTGAGGAGATCAACATGACTGTAGATGTCACCGGTACTTTTTCCGGCCTGCTGCACAAATTTGGTTTGGCGGGTTTCGCATTCTTTTTTATCAAAGGGATACTGTGGCTGATCGCTCCATTGGTAGTTGCCTGGTTTTTTTGACAGAGGGGCGGAGACTATTTGGACGCAGCTTTCGTCCCGCCCTCGAATGCCGTTGAATCGTCAGATCGACATAGGCTGTCGGCTTTGACATCTTTACGCTGGCGCCAGGCTCCGCCTCTCATGGCGTTATCCTAAAACTCAGAAAAACGTCATTGCCGTCGACGAGGAAGTTCGGGTGCAGTCGAATCACAAGTTCTCGAAACAGGTCGCCGCTATCACCGGCACCCACCGAGCCTCGCTAAGCCAGGCGAATGTGCTGACCGCGTCGCACTCCGGTCAATATATTCACGTGCGGAGTTCGATTGCGCAATGACGGTCGGTCGTCATAACCCATTAATGTAAATAAACATCCACGCTTGTTAAGCTTGGTTGATGACATTAAACCTTGTTTCTCTATGCGCCGGCCTGCTCAGCTATTCTGAGCCAAAGATACGGTGAGCAAAACCTACCAATCCGCGAGCGAAATTGCCGACGCTTTGATTTCAATGCTCGGCAAAACGATTGTCCTGGGATTGCCGATTGGTATTGGCAAGGCGGTGCACATCGTGGATGCGCTATTCGAACGCGCGTCATCCGACCCGTCGATTTCGCTCACAATCTTTACCGGTCTCACGCTGTCGCCGCCACAGACCAAAACCGGCTTAGAGTCCAGCTTCATCGGGCCAATTGTTGACCGCCTGTATGCAGACTGGCCGACGCCTGCCTACGTTGGGGCAATCGCTGCGAAAAGCCTGCCCGCCAACATCAAGGTCAGGGAGTTTTACCTGCGACCCGGCGCCTACCTGGGTAACGAGTTCGCGCAACAGAGTTTCGCCAGCATCAATTACAGCCAGGTCGTCGATGAATTGATGGAGCTCGGCGTTAACGTCGTCGCGCAGCTGGTCGCCAGACAAAATGACGCATCGGGTAAATACAGCCTCAGCTCCAACCCTGAGGTCACGCTCGACCTGTTACCGAGACTCGAAGCTCGACGAGGTCTCGGTCATGCGGTTGCAATGGTCGGCCAGGTTAACGACAACCTGCCTTACATGTTCGGCGACGCCGAGCTCGATGCTGATCGCTTCGACTTTATTCTGGACAGTCATGACTGCCAGTTTCCGCTGTTCGGCTTACCAAACAGGCGAGTGACGCCGGCAGACTATGCGACCGGCATGCATGTCGCGAGCCTCATTCCCGATGGCGGCACACTGCAGCTTGGGATCGGATCACTGAGCGATGCTGTCGCCCATTGCCTGCGCCTGCGTCATGACTCGCCCGAAATTTTCAAAGCCGTGCTCGATCAGCTTCCCGGCGGTACACGATCAGAAAGCAGGCTACTACTGCCGGTGGAAACGGAACCGTTTGAGAAGGGACTGTACGCATCGACCGAAATGCTGAGTGACGCCGTGCTTGCATTGTTCCAGCACGGCGTGATCAGTAGGCCCGCAGATGAACATGACGATACCCTGGTTCATGGTGGGTTTTTCATAGGCTCGAATGCGTTTTATGAAACGCTCAGGCAGATGGCGCCGGAACGCAGGCGACTCATCAACATGACGCACATCTCCTTCGTCAACACCCTGTTTGGCGATGAGGCAAGAAAGCGCCGCCAGCGACAGAAAGCACGATTCGTCAACGAGACGATGATGGCCACGCTGCTGGGCGAGGCAATTTCCGATACGCTCGACGATGGCCGCGTTGTCAGCGGCGTCGGCGGCCAATTCGATTTCGTATCGATGGCGCACTCATTAGAGGAGGCACATTCCATCCTCATGCTGCGTGCCAGTCGAACAAAGGCTGGCAACTCCCGGTCCAACATTCGCTGGTCCGGCGGACACCCGACCGTGCCACGCCACCATCGTGATATTTTTGTGACCGAGTACGGCATTGCGGCAACGCGCGGCAGAACCGACATGCAGGTTATCGAGGCCATGCTGCAGATCACAGACTCGGCGTTCCAACCGGCATTGATGACGGAGGCGAAAAAAGCACGCAAACTTGCAGCCGATTACCGGATTCCCGACGCTGCGAGCGACAATTCGCTGCTTGCCCTGCAGAATGTCTTTAATCAAGCGGAGCTACGGACCTGCTTCCCGGAGTATCCGCTGGGCACAGACCTGACCGCCGCGGAACAGCAACTCGTTCCCGCACTCGAGTGGCTGCAATCCAGTACGGCCACTGCCGTGTCGAAGTTTCGCGTATTGTTTGGTGCAATCTTCACAAGCGAGGCAGCATCCAATCGAGCCGCGCTTGATCGTCTCGGGCTGGACCAGGCAGCAGGCATTCGCATTCGATCGCAGCGCCGCCTGGTCAACTACGCTTTAACCAGGACAGGAAAATGACAGCAACCGGAAAACGACCCTCTGAATCGGCAGTGGAACAGAACGTTTACAAAATCTTTCCGAATGACCTCAACTCGAAATACACCGTATTCGGTGGCCTTGTGATGGGCCTTTGTGATCGCACTGCATTGATCGTCGCCGAACGACACAGCCGCCATTCCTGTGTCACCGCGGCGGTTGACAGTTTCAATTTTCTTGCCCCGGCGCACTCCGGCGAGACACTTGTCGTGAAGGCGGCAGTCAATCGCGCCTGGCGAAGTTCAATGGAGATCGGTGTGTATGTTGCCGCTGAAGACAGCTTTCGGGGAAAAACGCGCCACGTAGTGTCTGCGTACCTGACATTCGTTGCGCTTGATAAGGATGGGTCGCCAGTAGCAGTGCCTCCGGTCCTTCCCGAAACAGATGTTGAACGACGCCGTTTCGAGGCGGCAGAGGAACGTCGCGATGCACGTCTCAAGATGCGCGCTGCAAACAGTCGTTGATTAATTGGGGTCGAACCGCGATTTCGAATAATTGCAATTAGTCCGATAGAAACTGGACCTCAAGCCTCGCAGAAACTCTGTTACGTCTGCGACGGCCAGCTCACAAAGTGAACCAGTACAGCGCAACTGCGAGATTGAACCAGGTACGGAGATACGGGTTCCTGAAGGCTGAGTTTCAAATCTTACAGTCGGGACACGCGGATTCTCAGTTCGCAGTTTTGCCGCGCCATAGCTGTCTTTCGAGAGAAGTACCGGCCAGCGGAGTATTCACCCAGGCCATCGGGGACGCGGCTCGGGGACGCGCCACCGTTTGCGGAATCATGCTGCTTTAGCACGACTGAGGGCACAATCTATCGATAGGCACCGATTCGCGCCGATCCCGGTTCGGCCCTCGTTACGGATCAACACTAAGAACGCATTGATAGTCCATTCGTGCTCACCGCGACATTTCTTGCTGGAATCCTGGGGACAATCTGCTCTTTCATTAAACAGGTATGCTGTGTCAGGAAGATGCCAGCGAAACTTCGGTTCAACCCCAATTGCCTCAAACCTCGGTTCGACCCCAATTTTCACATGAGCGTCCATAACGATGAGCCAGACCAGCAGCGATAAACAACCATCCGTCCTGGTCTCCGCAGTGCCAATTGTCGTTTTGATGATGCTGATGTTGCTGAACCTCACATTGGGAGACGATTTCATCCCAACGGAAACAGTCCTGTCACTTTGCGCTGTCCTCGCTGGCCTGATCGCCTTCTTCCACCTCGGAATATCGTACAAAAGACTCGAAACCGGAATTCTGCATTCCATCAACCTGGCGATGCCGGCGTTATTGATAATCTTTGTCGTCGGAGCCTTGATCGCTGTTTGGATCATGTCCGGCATCGTACCGATGTTGATTTACTACGGACTATCCATTATCAATCCGACGGCATTTCTGTTCGTATCCTGCGTGATGTGTGCGGTTGTTGCGGTCTGCACGGGATCCAGCTGGTCCACGGTTGGAACAATCGGTTTGGCGCTCATGGCGATGGGGACAACGCTGGGAATTCCGGACGGCATGACAGCCGGCTCCATCATTTCGGGCGCCTATTTTGGCGACAAGATGTCACCAATGTCCGATACGACGAACCTCGCGCCGGCGATGGTGGGTACTGACGTTATTACGCACATCAGGCACATGATCTATACATCCGGACCGGCCATGATTATTTCACTGGCGTTCTTTCTGATTGTCGGCTTGTTCTTTCAAAATGGCGAGCTTGATGGTAGCCAGATTGAGCTGGTACAGGGAGTTCTCCTTGAGAACTTCAGTGTTTCACTGTGGTTGCTACTCGTGCCACTCACTGTCGTGACTTTGGTGGCGCGCGGTCTGCCGGCGATGCCGGCGCTGGTTCTTGGAACGGGCTTGGGCTTAGCAGCAGTGCCGATATTTCAATGGGAACTGCTGGGCAGGGCTCTCGAGGGAAACATAACGCTGTCGGGAATCTATTCCTACACACTCAACACCATCGCATCAGGCTTCAGTATCGAAACCGGCAACGCGATGATTGACCGACTCCTCAATCGTGGCGGGATGAGTAGCATGCTTAGCGTCAATTTCATCGCTATTGCCGCGATGGTTTTTGCTGGCATTCTTGAGTCCAGCGGCATGCTGCAGTCGCTCACTCAGGCTGTCGTAAAAGGCGTGCGCGGACTCGGTAGTTTGATTGTTGCGACGCTGGGTACCTGCGTGTTTGTGAATTGCGCGGCCGCTAATCAGACAATGGCGATTATCATACCCGCAAGAATGTTTGCAGCCTCTTTCAAAAAGCTCGGATTGCACCCGAAGAACTTGTCCCGTGCCTGCGAAGATGCCGGGACAGTCACTGCACCACTTATTCCATGGAATACGAATGGTGTGTACTGCGCCGGCGTGCTGGGTGTCGCGACGACGGCTTACGCGCCGTTTGCCATTTTTTGCCTCGCCTCGCCGTTTGTTTCGGCAGCGCTGGGATTTTCGGGTAAAACAATGACGCGCCTGACTCTGGATGAATTGACGGCATGACGAGGCGTGCCAGAAGAGTGCGATTGACACGGACGTGAACAATTGTCTTATCGGCGCGATCGAAACCGATCTCGAATAGCGACTTGGCTGCCATGTTCTGTAACTTTATGCGATATTGACTGGTCTACTTTACCAGGACAGAAAGCACAATCTGTTGACGCATGCCGGTTCGCACTAATTCCGCTTCGGCTTTCGTTGCAGATAGACATGGAGATCATATTGATAGTCCATTCACGCTCACCGCGATGCTTGTCGTTTGCCTGTACGGCCGTGTTGATGACTGATTGCGATGATAATTCCGGGCGAAAACTGGCGGCCATTTTTAGTTTGCTTGACGCCATTCGAGTTGCCCCGTTGAATCCATTGAACAGGGACAATTCATGATCGCGGGTCTGATTCTTGTTGCGTTTACGGCGACCGGCGGCACGAACCTGCAAGCAACCCTTGACCAGATCCGTGTAGCGCAGGAAGTACCTGGCGTTAGCGCTGTCGTTACGCGCAAGAGGGAAGTTATTTTCGCGGGTGCGAGCGGTGTGGCCGACCTTGAGACCGGCCGCAAGATGACACCTGATACAGTTCTCTACGCAGGATCATTGACTAAAATTTTTACCGCTGTATTGACCTTACAGTTGATTGAGAAAGGCGAACTCGACCTCGATGAGGTCATTCCCGGGATAGCAAACGAATCGCCCAGGCGGAACGTGGACATTCAAGTCGCACATTTGCTCACCCACTCATCCGGACTCGAGAGAGAAGGCAATTTCAACTACTGGTTCAATGCCGATTTCCCGGATGAAGCGGCTCTCGCCAACTACCTTGCCGCAGCGGAACTGCAAAGTGCTCCGGGCGCATCGGTTAACTATTCAAATGTTGGTTACGCGGCACTTGGCCCGGTTATTGCCCGCGCCAGCGGTCAAAGTTACGACGATGCCTTGTGGGAGAGTGTATTCAAGCCCCTGGGCATGGGTTCTTCGGGAACCCTGGAGCCCGGCAAGCAGCTTTCGGCCGGCTATTCACCTGTGAACAGAGTGATCCCAAACGAAACGCGACCGTTCGCCGGCCTGGGTCGCCAGGTCGGTACAAGGCGCATTCGCGAATATCACGATGCCAAAGCAATGACGCCTGCGTTTGGGGCGTATACATCTTCGGCTGATCTGGGCCGACTTGCCCGCATGCTGATGGGCTACAGCGGTGACGACGTCCTGTCGGCCGACATGCGGTCGCAACTATTGACGGCTCAAGCCGGAAAACGCGGACTCGGTATTCGGCTCGCCCGCTACAAGGGCCGTCCTGTTGCGCGGCACGGCGGCTGGTTCGCTGCACATCGCACACATCTGCTACTTGATCTCAGTTCCGGCATTGCCGTCGTTGTAATGGCGAACAGTGACAGCGCGTCACCGGAGAAATTTGCCGAGGCGCTTCTTGATCGTGCCCTTGATGATGACTCTGGCCGCACCGATGACTGAGCCGCGCTGGCAAAAACAAAAGTCATGGCTTCTCAACGGCGCGGTGATGATTGTCGTTTTCATTGCCGTCAGCGCATTTCAAGCGCGCAACATGCTCGATACGGACCGACAATCTGCACCGCAACTATCCGCCATGACATTGGGTTCCGACAGCTTCGACCTCGGGTCTCAGGAACCCCGTCCAACTGTGATCTATTTCTTTGCGCCCTGGTGCCAATACTGCGCGTTGAGCTCGGATAATTTGAATCGCCTGCGCCGTCTGCGTGATGAGGATGCGCTCAGTATCGTAGCGGTGGCTTTAGACTGGAAAAATCCGGATGAAGTGCGTCAGTACGCGAAACGACATGAGCTAAACGTTCCGGTATTGCTGGGTGATGTTGCGATCGCGCGCGACTGGAAGGTTTACGCATTCCCCACCTACTACGTTCTTGATAGCCAAAGTCGCGTTGTATCAAGAGACATTGGTTACAGCACTCAACTCGGAATGCTATGGCGAAGTTGGGTGCTTGATTAATTGGGAGATCAATTAACCTGCACTAAATCTCGGTTCGACCCCTGTTTCCTCGCGAAGAATCGAAAGGAATCCGTCGCCGTAGCGATCCAGTTTTTTTTGTCCGACGCCACTGATACCTAGCAATTCTGCTTCGCTCTGCGGGCGATGAGCCAGCATTTCATGCAGGGTCTTGTCGTGGAAAATGACGTACGCCGGAACATTGTGCTCGTTGGCGAACGACTGCCTGCATGCTCGCAACGCCTCCCACAGATCGAGATCTTCGTCAGCGACCACGTGCTCTCTCGCTGTTCTCCGTTTGACCGCAACGGGCCCTTTCGGATCTTCACGAAAACGCAGCGGCGTTTCGCCACGCAGGACACCACGACTGGTTTCCGTTAGCACCAGCGCGCCGAATCGTTCCGCATCGGCATGTAAGTGGCCCCCGACGATTAACTGGCGTGCGACTGAGCGCCAGGTGGTCGCCGGCAGGTCCTGCCCAACCCCAAAGACGCTGAGTCGATCATGTCCGTGTTGCCTGACCTTTTCGGTTGCCTTACCCAGAAGCACGTCGACAAGGTGCGCCGCACCGAAGCGCTGGTCGGATCGGTAGACGGCTGAGAGTAGTTTTCGTGCGGCCTCCGTTCCGTCCCAGGTGCTCACCGGCGCGAGACAACCATCACAGTTGCCACAGTCCTCAAGCAGCGAGTCGCCGAAGTACTCAAGCAACGGCCGGCGCCGGCAACCAGTGCCCTCGCACCATCCCAGCAGCACGTCAAGCTTGTAACGTTCGTGGCGCTTGTAGTCCTCAGCGGCATCGGAATCGTCCAGCATTTGTCGCATACGCACGACGTCCTGCAGGCCGTAAACCATCCAGGCTTCAGCCGGGTCACCGTCACGGCCGGCTCTACCGGTTTCCTGGTAATAAGACTCCATGCTCTTTGGCAAATCGAGATGGGCTACGAATCGTACGTCTGGCTTGTCGATGCCCATGCCGAAAGCGATCGTAGCAACAATGACCAATCCGTCCTCGGCAAGAAAGCGGCGTTGATTTTCTCGCCGGACCTCGGGGGCTAGCCCGGCGTGGTAGGGCAGCGCCTCAAAGCCCTGATTGCACAACCAGGCGGCGGTGCTCTCTGTTTTCTTCCGCGACAGACAATAGATAATTCCTGCTTCGCCGCGATGAGCCTGAAGGAACTTCAACAGTTGCCCTTTCGGCTCGCTTTTCGCTTGAACTGCATAACCGATGTTCGGCCGATCGAATGGCTCAATAAAAAAATCGGGTTCATTCAGTTCGAGCCGCGCAACGATTTCCTCGCGCGTCCTGTCGGTTGCTGTGGCCGTCACCGCCATTCGCGGTACGCCCGGGAACATGGCACCGAGCTCGCCCAGCGTCAGATAGTCGTGACGAAAATCATGGCCCCACTGCGACACGCAGTGAGCTTCGTCAATCGCGATCAATGATATGGGCATGTCCCGCAGCATTGACCGGGTCTGTTGCATGGCCAGGCGCTCCGGCGCGATATACAGTAGCTGCAACTTGCCCTGCCGAAGCCTGGACATTACGTCCCGACTTTCATCGAGCGACTGGCTGGAGTTCAGAAACTCCGCTTCGATGCCGACCTCGCGCAGCGCTGTCACCTGGTCCTGCATCAGCGCAATGAGTGGCGAAACGACGAGCCCGGTCCCCTCCCTCAGCATTGCCGGAATCTGGTAGCAAAGAGACTTGCCGCCACCTGTCGGCATGATCACGAGGGAATCGCGACCTTGCAGGGCGGCCTCAATGACTGCCTCCTGTTGGCCCCTGAATTTTGGGTAGCCGAAGACCTCATTCAGAATATTTTTAGCGGAAAGGTTCATTACAAAATGTTCTTGGAGGAAGCGTCCATTTATTGAGCGTCGGTGTGTTGATTCGCGTCGCTATTGTCGCGTCTCCCACGGAATTATCCTACTACTCTTTCAGCTACGGACAGAACACCTGAAACAATTGAGAATCGGGACAATCGGCACCGGCACGAATCGTCGACCCACACTGAGCACTTTTGTGGCCAGTGGATTTCTCGCTTTGCTCGTCGCCGGTCGGCGCGTCTTTGCCTGCCAAACTGCCTGAACCGGTTGGTCACTCCCTGGTTGAACCGAGCATGGAAATGCTCGCGTGAGCAGTGATTGAGCTTAAGTC
>JAVJHY010519759.1:0-31482 GCA_035593235.1 Phascolosoma agassizii | reverse complement strand
GCGCATTTCTGGCAGCCCGAGTTGGGTGAATACGAAATTCTGGCCGTTGACGATCTCGGACGCAGTCATTCCCGTAACTTGTCTGTTGGTGTTGCGCAGTAGAATATGGTGTTCACTTAATTAATTACAACTATAGCTCCACGAATGCTGTGTCCGTGGGTTGTTGGAATTACCCTAATGGCATTGCACTGGAAGTATTGCTTGTAACTCTCCGGGAGTTAACGAAATTGTGTCGAACAGCGAAAATGGTGTCGCAATTTCCCGACTTTTTTGACTATTTCAGCTCCCCGCAGTGGTGCTAGACTCGGTCCGAACCGCTGGTCAGACAGTTAAAGAAATCAACGAAGCGCTCTTACGTCAATGGCGACAATCCAGTTAGCGGCGATGCGTGCGTGACCGCGCAGAGAGTTCGCTCATCCTTTAGAGAAACCCGATGATTCAGAAATGACAACAGCAATACCGGAAGACGAAACGCACAGGGCAGAAGAAGAGTGGCACTTGATAGCGGGGCGCTATCGCGCGCTGGATCGAATCGGTCGCGGCCGACTTGGAGAAATCTTCGCAGCAACAGATGATAGTTTGGAAGAAATTGGTATCGAGCAACGTCTTGCGATACAGATCATTCCGGAAAGCGTTGTTCTCAACAATAAGCTCTTCAATAAGCTCAACCTGGGTTACTCACAACTTCGGGCCAGCAATCACCCGAACATTGTCAATTTCAAACACTTTGGCCGGGGCGGCAAGTTCGGCTACCTCGCCATGGAACTGCTCGATGGCGCATCATTAAGCGTGGTGCTGGATGTCGCAGGAACCCTGACCCTGGACGAGGTGCGCGCGGTTAGTCGCGGTGTCGGCGAGGCGCTCCGGTTTTTGCACGCCAAGGACGTATGCCACGGTAACCTCACCACCCGGAACGTATTCATCACCGACGGCTTCGAAGTCCGGCTGCTGGACGTCCTGCCCGTCGACCCGGCAGAAGCGCTTGTCCGCGGCATCGCCACCAGCGACCCTTTCGGTCGCTGTACTGTTGCGGACGACATCTTTGGGCTGGCTTGCCTGGCCTACGAAATGCTGTCCGGAAAACACCCGTTCAACTACAGCTCCCTGGCCGAAGCCAGGCGGGCGAATCTCAAAGCCGAACGTATCGACGCGCTGCCCAATCGCGAATGGGAGGCACTGCGTCGCGCCCTTTCGTTCGACGACGAACAGAATATGGCCTCAGTGGCAGAGTTCATGCGTGAGTTCGGCATCCAGGGCACGGAACGTATACAACCGCCAACGGAACAGCCGGCCGCACCAGAGCGAACGAAGTTGACCGCAGCACCCATCGCGGTAGTCGATTCAGTTTCAGTGATCGAAAGCAGGCCGGCGAACGCTAGGCAGGGTCGTAAGAAGAAACACCCGCTGCGAGCGGTGTTTCTCGGGATGGTGCTTGCCGGGCTCAGTGCCTGGTTGTATTTCGGGCAGCCGGAGGAGCACGCTGTCAATTTGATCGGCTACATCGACGCGAGGATGGAACTTGGGCTGGCCGGGTCAGGCGACGAATTGATCAATGTAACGGCAACGGACCGTATTGTGCCGGTCGACCCGGCTGCTGACGCAGAATCCGAAGCAACTGGCCCGTCAACGCAAGCAATTGCAGAAGTGCTATCGGCCGAACAAGAGCCCGCGGCAGTGATTGAAGAAAGCGTGTCGGCTCCGGACCAGCCAACCAATCAGTCAGCGCCAGCTGCAGCGACGGAAGATGAATACACCATTGACGCCGTCGATGAGGAGACGATTAGCGCTGCGGTTGCAATTACGGCGGATGTGAATACCAATCAAATGTCAGCCAAACCCGATTTGGTTGTCGCCGAATTTGTGGTCTCCGTGTCTGAACGCGATGGTGCGGCACGAATAACGACGCCGCGTACAGAAGATTCTGATGCGCGACTGATCTGGTGGACAAGCCAACATACGGCCACTGCTGACAAAGACTATATCTCCATCGCGCACAGAGCGATGGCCGATGCGTCAATTGATGGATCCAGTACGCTGCATATTCCACTGATAGATGACAGTCTCGCCGAACCACGAGAGTCCTTTTTCGTGAACATAGGCCGTCTAAATACGCAGCAGGGACAAATTGAGCGCATTGCCACAACCCGCGTCGACATTATTGACGACGACTTGCGATAGCCGATCGATTGGGGTCGGACCTCGTTAAGTGTTTGTTTCGAAAAATGCTTTCCTTTTCAAGGCGCCAATTCAGGGCCTTAATCTCCCGTTTAGGGCCCAAAAACGCCAGTTAATGGCGATGCAGAATCCTGTCTTCGAAATTCATCTTAAATGCCCTTTTCGCATCCCTTTTCGACCAATCAAGATTCAATAAACGCGGTTTTCGCGACGATTATTGATAGAATTCAACTACTTGGCGTGGTCCGACCCCCCTACCACAGCATCACCTCAATCTTCGCCTTCCTGTTGGTAATGTATACCGGCCAGCAACGGTCTGTTTATAGATGCTTCGCCGTATACCGAAGCTCATTCCGGAGTATATCGAGTGATAGCGAAACAGCGTCCGTACCAATACTACGATTCCACGGTCTCAATCTGTAGTACGTGCCTGCAGCGCGTCGATGGGAAGATCGTATTCCAGGATGGCTGTGTATGGATGCTAAAACGATGCCCGGTGCACGGACCCGAGCGAGTGCTGATGGCGGACGATATTGGCTACTACAAGCTGGCCCGGGAAACATTCATCAAGACGCCTGAGCAGGTAATCGCACCCAATACGCCTGTGAGGTATGGGTGCCCGTACGATTGTGGAATCTGCCCGGATCATGAACAACACGGTTGTACGCTGCTGATCGAGATTACCGACAACTGTAACCTGCGTTGCCCCACCTGCTACGCCGGCAGCGGTCCGGAACGACAAACACACCGTAGTTTGGAGCAGATTGAACGCATGCTGGATCGCGCCGTCGCGAACGAAGGCGAGCCATCCATCATCCAAATCTCGGGGGGTGAACCTACTGTGCACCCACAATTTTTCGAGATTCTCGAGCTGGCCCGCGAGCGTCCGATCGGACATCTCATGGTGAACACCAATGGGATACGCATCGCAAACGAGCCCGGCTTCGCGGAACGACTTACGGAGTTTACTCCCGGCCTCGAAATCTACTTACAATTCGATTCTTTTCGCCCTGATGTATTGAAATCGCTCAGAGGTACCGACCTCCGCAGCACCCACGACCGCGCCATTGACCGCCTCAATGAAAACGGAATTCACACAACGCTTGTCGCAACAATTCGGCGTGGACTCAATGACGACGAGATGGGTGAGATTATCGACTACGGGACACAGCAGCCATGCGTGCGCGGCGTTACTTTCCAACCAGTGCAGGCGCGGGCCGTCTCGAAGGATACGAGTCTGGCTACAACAACGAGCGCGACCGATTAACGTTGACGGAAATTCGCCGCCGAATACTCGAACAGTGTCCGGTCTTTGCGCCTGAAGATCTCATCCCGGTTCCTTGCCACCCGGATCACCTCGCCATGGCGTACGCCCTCAAGCTCGATTCTGGTCTGGTGCCGCTCACCGGTCTGGTTGACCCTGAATTCCTTATCGAGGCCGGACGAGCAACCATCACCTACGAAACAGACCCTGCCGTTCGCGAGCACTTCCTCAACTTATTCTCTACACATCACTCCGTAACATCGCAGACAGATGCGATGAGCGACTTTCTCGGCACACTGGGACGCGCCCCACCGCAGCAACTGGGTTACTCGAACATTTTTCGAATACTGATCGTCGAGTTTATTGACGCACAGGGGTTTGATCTCCTTTCGATACGCAAGACCTGTGTGCACATTGTTCACCCCGACGGCAAAAGAGTTATCCCGTTCGACACGTATAACCTGCTCTATCGCGATGGACTGGAAAAACAAATTCTCGAGCCGCTGCGCAATCGGGATTTCGCGCCGCTTAACGGACCTATTTCACTTGCTCGCTACCAGGATTCGGGGAGCAAATCACCGTGAGCACATCGACTCAAACCGTGGCAAGCTGTTGTGCCGGGCTTTATGAATTGCCAATCGTCGAATATCTGCTGGGGCAGAGCTTTCACCCTGGCGGCGAGAAATTGACACGACAGTTGGCCAGCGCAACCCTTGTCTCGCCGATCTCACGAGTGCTTGACGTAGCCTGCGGCAATGGCACTTCGGCCCACCTGATTGCAGCTGACTTCGGCGCAACGGTTACAGGCTGCGACTATTCAGCAGTCAATCTTGAACGCGCCACGACCACCTCACGCGATGCGGGACTCCATCGAAAGACACAATTCGTAAGGGCAGACGCCGCGCAATTACCGTTCACACCAGAGTGCTTCGACATCGCGCTTTGCGAGTGCAGCTTGTGCCTCTTCGAAAATATGGATACGGCACTTCAAAGAATACGCAGTGTCTTGAAGCCGGGCGGCCGGATAGGCATTTCCGATTTTTTCCTCAATTCGCCCGTGCCAGGGAGCCTTGACGGTTTGCTCGGGAGAGTGCTCTGTGTTGCAGACGCACTATCAGCGGACGGTTATCGCGAAGCGTTATCCCGAGCGGGATTCGAGTACATACGAATTCGTACCGTGAACTGGACACTGGCCGACATGATCCAGCGCATCCGTCACCGATTGAAACTTCTGGCAGCAACGAACAGCTCGCTCGGGTCACTACTACCTGCGGAATTTGGCGATCCAGCGCCGGTGATTGCGGACCTCGAAGCGTTTATCGCCAACGGCGGAGCCGGCTATCTTATTGCCACTGCGCGGCGATCTTGAATGATAGCCCTCGCGATAGAAACCAGGCAACAAGGCTGGCGATACCCTTGTTATTGCTATGGCGGAGTCGAACCGCCGGCACGCGGGTTTTCAGGAGGCAACTCACTAAGTTTCGGAGACAGTTCACCTAAATAGGGCCAGCGGCATTCATGTTGGGTTCTATATCTGGCCGAGAAACAAACAAGGAGTCCATCCCCGGCGTTGACGCCGTAATATTCACCTGCTGTCGCCTGTCTTCTTCAGTATGGAACGTTGGTCGCAACAGGTAAGACAGCATTCGGTGGCGATCATCAGTCTCGTCGTTGCGCTATCGAGCCTGGCTTACAACACCTGGCGCAATGAGCAGACGGAAGCGAACAGAAACGTGCGCACAGCAGGCATTGAACTCTTGTTGTCGCTCGGGGAACTCGAGCGTGTCGTATTCCTAAGTCACTACGACCGTGATCAGGTTCGTGGCAGTCCGAGATCGGGGTGGGCCTATGCGCTTACCATCGTCGACCTCGCGGCCCTGACCGATGAGCCCGCCATAAAATCGTCGCACGCCCTTCTTGCGGCATGGCGTACTAACTGGGAGGGGCTCGGCGTTGACGACGCCGCCGCAAATGCTATCTCGGAAACAATCGACCAACAGCGTGCGGATATGCTTGCTGTTTTAGCTGCACTGGACTGATCCGGAGCACATATGATTCAGCAAGCCATCACCACAACCCTGCTAATACTCTTCACTCTATCGCTACTTGCATCGCAAGAATGTGTTGCCACTACAAAGAACGGTTTTGTACTGGACGATGCGCTTGTGCCGGTGCGTGAAATTCGCTCCGGTGGTCCCCCGAAAGACGGCATTCCGGCACTGGATATGCCCAACGTCATCATGGCAGCTGAGGCAGATTACCTCCGCGATACGGATCGTGTGTTGGGGATCAAGATCGGTGACCGGGCGCGTGCTTATCCGATTCGCATCCTGAATCATCATGAAATCGTTAATGACGTGATCGGGGGAGAAATGATCACCGTGACCTGGTGTCCGTTGTGCGGATCCGGCATTGCTTTCGAAGCAGCGGTTGAGGGACGCGCACTCAATTTCGGTGTTTCGGGTTTGCTCTACAACAGTGACGTGCTGATGTACGACCGGCAGACACAATCCCTTTGGTCACAAATTATGAAGACGGCGATTTCCGGGGATCTGAAAGGCGCAAAACTGACTGCTATTTCAATGGTCCACACAACCTGGCGAGACTGGCGTAGCCGGCATCCCGACACTGAAGTTTTATCAACCCGCACGGGGTACCGACGTGACTACAAGCGAAATCCTTATGCGGGCAATGCAGGCGAGAACCAGCTCTACTTCCCGGTCAGCAACGTGGACCGCACTTTTCGGCGTAAGACATTAGTGGTTGGCCTGGAGGTTGACGGCCACTTCAAGGCTTACCCGTTCACTGAACTGAAAAGGGGGCCGGCCAGATTCACCGACACGGTCGGCGGAGTTCAGGTTGAGGTGACCTATGACGATGACAACAGTACTGCCAACATTGCTCCTGTCGATGGCGGGGAATTGACGGCGATGATTCTTTACTGGTTCGCCTGGTCCGCGTTTCATCCGGACACACAGATCTACACGGTAGAATGAATGATAGTGATGTTGGGGTCGGACCTCGTTAGGTGCGTGTTTCGAAAACTACTTTCTTTTTCAACACACTATTTCAAAGCGTTAATCCCCCGTTTTGGGGCCCAAAAACGCGAGTTTGTGACAATGCAGAATCCTGTTTGCGGGATTCATCTTAAATTCCCTTTTCGCATCCCTTTTCGGCCAATTAAGATGCGATAAACGCGGTTTTCTCAATGATTTCTGATCAAGTTCAGCCACTTGGCGTGGTCCGACCCCCTCGTCCCCCGCTCACCGTCCGTTATTGCATGCCCGGTAGTAACTGGTTGTCAGTGTAAATGCAGTTGGCTTCGCGTACGTCGGATCGCAGCACTCGATCGCGGAACTTGCTGTGCTTCCATTCACCGTCCCAGTGCTCGGGATCGATGAACGTGAAGTCCATGATCATCGTATTGCCATCATTGATCATCGAGTAGCGCTCCACGACTTTAAGTTGCTCGCCGGTGGGCACGCCAGCCTGGATGAGGTGGTTCTGCCCGATGAACCCGGTAGTCTCGACAACCAACGTGTCTCCTTCCCAGTGCCCCAGTGATTCGCCATGCCAGTTTCGCTCGAGCTTGCCTTCCGGCGAGCGATCGCGCCCGTCCGTGAAGATGACCCGGTAGTCATTGTTCAGGCGTGACACCATGAAAATTGCCGTTGGATACTGGAGCATCATCATTGACCCATAGCGGGTCATGTAGCGCGGCATTCCGGGCGGGTAACAAAGCGCCGTCGGATCGCCGTAGCGCACGCCCTGCGCGCTGGCCTCAATATATTCGTCGTGGAACTGTTGCGCCTTGGCGGTCAATGTCGGCGTGGGCTTGAACTCAAATGATCCGTAGTTCGCGCGCCATTCGTCTTCGCCGCGATACTGCCAGACGCCGGTCAGGTCGAACGGCGCGGGCGGGCGTTCCATGGCAAGGTTTTCGGGATCGAGCGCACCGGCGGTGTCGCCCGTTGACGAGCTGTCACCCGCTGACAGTCCTTTTGAAATGATTGGCAACTGTGGCGGCCGGGTCTTCGCTTCCCGCATCGCCAACGTTTCACCTGCCGGCGGTGGCACGTATTTCATCAGCGCAGGGTATGTCTGCCGGCGCGGCGCGTCGGGCGCCGGCTCCATGTTGTAGGCCCTGCCATCAGCCCCGATAAGACCGTCCACGAGTCCACCGGGTTTACCCGATTTCAGCGGATACATCTTTATTGTCACGGTGTCGCCAACGGAAATGGACTCGCGGTCAAAGCCCATGACTTGCATCGCGGCAATGCTCTGCCCTTCAAGATTCCAGGTGATTACGTCGCCGCTATCGTCGGTGACATCCAGGGTGATAATCATGTGCGGATTTCGCAGGATGAATTTCGATACGACACCCATTTTGTTAATCGTGCGTTTCTCATCGAAAACCACTGCGGAGTGATGGGCATATACCAGGCTGCCGGCGAACAACAGCAACCAGCCCGCCAGGAGTTTTACAGAGTGCTTCATAGATTAATCCTTAAAAAATTATTGGTATCCCGCCTCGATATACAATCGCGCGCTTTCCAGTGTGCAGTTCCCAGGCAACAGCGGCCTGTCCGGCCGCTTTTTCAGATACCAGTCGATTTCGACCGGTTCTGCGAGGTAGACCGGATCAGCCAGGGTCATCCGGACACGCAGCGTCATGCCACCGTCGACCAGGGAAAATCGCTCCACCAGGTGCTTGCGTTCGCTTGAGTCCATTCCGGTGTAGCTGCCCCACCGGTCTGCAATGAAATTAGTCGTCTCGACAACGAGTTCGTCGCCGCTCATCCGCGCAGTCGACTGGCCGACCTTTGACGGTTCGCCGATAACAATTTCTTCGTTGAGCTTAATGATTCTTTGCTGGTCACGCATGTCGTAGTCCAGGACGAATGTGTCAGCATCGAATTTCGTAATTCTGATGGGGTACGGCAACAGATTCGATTTCGGTGGACCCGGATCTTCGCAATCGAGTTGCGGGTTTTGCGTTTCATCAAAACTTGCGACCTTTTCTTTACCCGCCTGTGTATAGGGCCAGTCAGCGTTCGGATAATAGGTAAAGCCTGTGCGCTTGGTGTCCCGCACCCAGGTGCCGGTGAAATCCACTGACGGCTCTACCTCCTCTTGAACCACTTTCGACGGGTCGACAACCAGTCGGGTGCCGTCCGCTTTCTCCGCCCAGTCCAGCCCGGAGTAATAGCGATTGGGATCCTTGTCGGCAGGGCCCGCCCACATGATCTCATCGCCAGCTTTGAATGACGCCTTGCTCCATCCATATCCAACCATTGCCGGTGGATGGAGGAGTTCAATCGTATAAGTCACCAGTTCACCGGCGGGGCTGGGCGCCGTCACCTGTATGAATACGTGCGGCATGCGCCAGCTGTACTTCGTAACAATGCCACGATGTTGCTGGATCTTGTTCTTGTCCAGGCTGGCATGGGAATGATGTGCCTGGGCGACTGACATCACGCCCAGTGACGTCAACAACCCCCCGATGGTCAGAATGAAACGCGCTTTCCTAGTCATATGAGTGCTTCTCCTCAAGACCTAGTTTAGCAGCGGCAGAGTATGTGAAGAGACCAGAGCTCGCTTTGCGCAACAGCGTAGATTGGGGTCGGACCATGGTAAGTGCTTGTTTTGAAAAACACTTACTCTTCCAAATGACTATTTCGAGGCACTAATCGCTCAATTTAGGCCCCCAAAAGCCGATTTACGGCAACGCCGAACCAAGTCACGGGAATCATCCTAAATTTCCGTTTTTGGCCCAATATCCGCCGATTAGCACCCGAAAAACGCGGTTTTTTCTGCGATTATTGAATCGTTTCAAGTGTTTAGTGTGGTCCGACCCCGCTGTCAGGTCCGACCCCGACCTCAGACTTCGTCGGTTTCCTCAAGCCTGATCAGCCGTTGGCGTAGCTGCGTCACTTCGTCGAGGAGGTCCAGCACGAGCGCGGCGCCTGCCGCGTTCAGCCGAAGATCGCGCGACAGGCGCTCTGCGACTACGACACGTCTGACGCTGTGGCCGCTGAATCTCCACTCGGCGGGCTCACGACCAACCGGCTCAACCAGACCTTCGTCAACCAGCTGCACGACACGCTCGCTGGTGACAGTGCAAACCTCGCACAGATCGAGAGCGACATCTCAAGACGAGTCTCAATAATTTCGCACTGCAGTACGTTATGCCGATCTTCTTTGCTCATTGCCTATCCCTCCTCATCCTGACGGGGATCGAAATCGAAGGAGTTCGCGAATTCGTGATATGCCGCCTTTTGCTCATCCGTCTCCGCGCGCGGCAGGGCGATTTGCAGAACCGCATAGAAATCACCGGGTGCTTTCCCCGGCAGCCCGCGCCCTTTGAGCCGCAGCTTTTGTCCCGATTTCGAATACCGCGGAATCGTCAGGTCAACGTCGCCGGTCGGTGTCGACGTCTTAACGCTGGCACCGAGTTCCGCCTCCCACGGCGCTACCCGCAAATTCAGATAAACGTCTTTGCCCTCGACAAGGAACTTCGGATGCGCTCGAAAGGCTATTTCCAGCAGCAGGTCGCCGCTTTCACCGCCACCGGCGCCCGCAGATCCCTGTTTAGCCAGGCGGATATGCTGACCGGGTCGCACCCCTTTCGGAATCTTCACCTTCAGAGTTCGATTGCGCAACGACGGACGACCGTCATCGCCCATTTCCGTGTGCTTCAGCGTAACGCTGCGTGTCGCGCCGAGGTATGAGTCCTCCAGATCGACAACGATCCTTGCAACGGTATCCTCGCCACGGGCCGTAAACGGACGATGATCCGCCCGCGTGAATCCGCCGCGGAAATCACCACGACCGAACAATGTCTCGAAAAAGTCGCTGAATTCTTCTCCACCGCCTCCGCCAGCGCTACCACCGTGGTGTTCGAATCCCTGATCCCAGTTTGGTGGCGGCTGAAAGTCCTGGCCCTTCTTCCAGTCTGCGCCCAGTTGATCATAGGCGGTTCGTTTCTCGGGATCCTTTAGCACCGCGTAGGCCTCACCCACTTCCTTGAAGCGCTCCTCGGCGTCCGACTCCTTGCTGACGTCCGGGTGATATTTGCGGGCAAGCTTGCGATAGAAACGCTTGATTTCGTCCTGCGTGGCGTCACGCTCGACGCCCATCACCTTGTAATAGTCTTTGAATTCCATAGACCAACATTATTGGGCCAGCGGATGACGGTAACAAGGCTTTGCCTGAGTTCTGTGGCGATTTCGTCGCACAACGCTGAGCGCTCTCTATTCAGCACGCGTCGAGCAGACACTACTTCCGGTCACGCTGGCATCGGCGGAACTACGGGGACAGTCTACTGAATTGGGCTTAGTGGCAATTTGATTTCCCTTCAAGGCCAGGCCGAACTGCGCACGAAACGGGCGGCGTCTTCCTGTTTGTTGGATCTATTGCCGTGTGTGCTGTTTTCGAGAGGAGAAAAAAATATATAGATTAACTGTCCCCTAAATTTGATCAGCAGGAATCGCAGATGTCCCGATAACGCTTGTAGGACCCAAGTGCCATGACGAAGAAGACGGCGGCCATCGCAATGGTCAGGATATCGATGCGGGCCTGATTGAAGAATATATAGAAGCTCGTTAGCAGAAGTATCAGGCCGAAAAAGAAGTACGTGGGCACAGACGCGGGCATTGGCGGTTTGAAACCGATGCCGTAGTTTTGTTTGAGGCGTGCCGTCAGGAGCCGGTTCTGCTCGAGTTCGTGCGCGCAAGTGCGACTACACGTGATTCCTTGCCCCGTATCTTCACTGCAATCGGCACAGACAGCTTTACCGCAGTGCTGACAGACCGCGACGGCCTCTTTTGTCCTATGGGTGTAACAGTGCATCTTTCTCTGTCCATCTCGCTGGCGTCAGAGACTCACGGCCGGACCATGAAAAGCGGCGGCCTGCTGTGCGACCTTTGCGGGATCTTCAATCGGCAACGAACACATGTCGGGATTGCAGATAAACATTGATGGTATGCCGCGGTCTGGGTAGCGTCCTGGTGCTTCGAAGTGCAGAAGTTTTCTCGGTTCAAACACTGCCCGGCCAGCTTCAAACAGCGCCAGCGCATTCGGATGTGTTTCGTCACCGACGATCGAGAACTCTACGTATGCTGTCGTCACCTTCTCGAGTGCCAGCGCAAACTCGCCGGTGATCTTTCCCTCGCGGCGAATAATCGCCGGCTGCGCAACCGCACGTACCGCATTCTCGGCAACGTCTGCGTAAGCTTCATCTTTCGTATAGATCGACAGGTCGTAAAAGAAACTTGCCGCCGTGCCATTTGCTTCGAGCGGTTTTCTCGGTGCAATGATCGACGCGGTTGCATCCGGTTCGGTGGCAAGAAAACCGCCGTTGGCGTCGTCGTGCAAAGTCTTGATCGTCGCCGCGCCGACGCGATCTGCATAGTCGAGCCAGCGACTGTCGCCGGTTGCCCGGTGCAGGCCAAGCAGCGCGGTGCCGAACCATGCCTGGGCACTCAGGAATGGCTTTTGATCGGTGACGAGCGGGCGCATACGTGCATCGTCGTCGGCAGCGTCATTCGCGGTTGCCTGCAATACCCAGCCCGCGTCCTGCATACGCGAATCCAGGATCGCATTCGCCGCGCGCGTGGCTGTGTCCAGGTAGGCTTCGTTGCCAGTTGCCTCGTACGCAAGTACATAGGCACTGATCACTTCGCCATTCTTGTCTGTGTAGACGGCGTGATCGACCGGCGGTGTGCCGTATTTGCGTCGTTCCGCATCGGTCGTCAATGACCAGTAGTCCGCGGCGTCCATGCCTGCAGGCAGGCCCGGTGGTTCGCTTTTCTGGTTGGTATAGAACGTGCCGTCCGGGGCCATCATCCAGTTCCTGAGGAAGCGGTCGATCTCGGCGATTCCTTCGACGTAAGCACGGTCACCGGTTTGCTGGTAGCCAATCGCGAACGCCGTGATTGCGTTCGACTGAACGAGGATTCGTTTCTCCGGAATTGCGCGGAACTTGCTGAATCGCGCTGGCAGCTCCATGTCATCGGGGAATGATCCGATATAACTGCCGCCCCATACCGGGTCGAGATTGTCGAGAAAACCGGCGGAGCTCTTCAGAGCAAGCTCGTGCAAAACTTGGTCGTCCTTGTCCTTATATAAATGTGCTCGCAAATATAGATGGCGCAGTCGCGAACCGCTCTGTTCGCCGCCGATACCGTTGCGACCCCAGCCGCCATAGCGCCGGTTGAGTGAACGGTCGAGCTGGGCTCGCAGATCATCACGAACCATCGACAGCTCCGTTGCTACTGGCTCCGGCGGCGCTGCATACGGTGAATTGGGATCGGCTTCCAGGTTACCTGCGGCGTGCTTCGCAACGAGGTCCTCGAGAATGGGGACGAAATTTCGGGGCACTCGATTGCCCCGAATTGCCAGCACTTGCGTTCCATCCGGTGCGAGGAAGATGGTCGCCGGCCAGGCCCAGTCAGAATAGCGCTCGCCGATGTCCGGACGAGCTTCTGCATCGACTTCAATGGCGACGAAGTGTTCGTTGACCAGGTCGATAACGCCGGAATCGGTATACGTCACCGATTCCATGCGAGCGCAGGCCGCGCAACCTTCCATGCCAACACTGACGAGTATGACCTTGTCGTTCGCTTTAGCTGCGTTGAACGCCTCGACATTCCAGTGTTGCCAGTCGATGGTGTCGGCGGTCGCCAATTGGCTCATGCCGATGAGGACGACGCATGCTGCCTGCGTGAGAATCGATTTCATACCTGTACCCTCGGGAAATACGCTGATCTGTCACCTCTTAATAGTGACCGGCGCACGCCTGGATATATTTCAGTCGATTCCGCGGCAGTTACCGCCTATTTCATGCCAATGCTTTAACCAATTGCTCGATGTCGTTCGCATCGTTGAACACCGACACAGCCACACGTATGTAGTGATCCGACACGGTAATCGTGATGCCCTGTGCGCGCAGCTTTTCGCGTATGCCCGCTGCATCATCATGACGGAACGAGACAATCGCCGAGCCAGTACCGCGCGGCGTTATCGTTGGATATCCCAGTCTCGTCAACTCGTCCTGCAAATGATCGATCAGCGGTTGCCGGTATGCCTGTATTCGATCGATGCCGACCGCCAGCAGATACTCAAGTGATGCATCGAGCTCCGCAGCAACGATGTTTGCCAGCGTGCCCATCGCAAAATAGCCGAGTGCCGAATCCCGATACTCATACTCGGTGACCGCTCCATTGCCGCCCGGGTTTGGAAAGCCAAAGTGTTCCCGGCGGGCCAACTGACCACTGCCATACCATGGGCGTCGCAAAGAGCTGAGACGATCCTTGCGAACGGACATCAAACCCATTCCCATATCGCCCATCAACCATTTGTAGCCAGCGGCCGAAGTGAAATCCACGCCCGAGTCACGTACATCGATAGGCGTGTTGCCGACCGACTGCACGGTGTCTGCATAAACCAACGCACCTTTCGCATGTGCCAGTTTGCAAAGTTCTTTGAGGCTGTGCTGATAACCGTTGAGCATCGACACGTGTGAAACTGCCACGAGTCTTGTTTCATCCGTGATCGCCTGCTCGTATTTTTCGAGATCGATTGAGCCATCTTCGGAGGCACGAATCGTCACCACGTCCATGCCCTGTTTCGCGAGTTCCGTATAAGTAGGTAACGAGCCAACGAAGTGCAACTCATCCGTCACGATTCTGCCGGGTGTGCCGGGAATGCCTAAAGCCTGCAGGATCAGGTTCTCGCCCACCGTTGTACTGCCAACAAAACAAATCTCGTCGACATCTGCATTAATGAGTTTTGCGTAGTTCTCCCGAACGCGCTGCCGAATGTCGCCAGACGAATAGTCAGTCGGCGCAGCGAACTTTTTGTACTCAAGGTAACGATCCGCCGCCTGCCTCGCCATACGGTTCATCGGGTGCTGGCTTGCGCTATTTAAATAAGTGGCTTCGAACGGAAAGAATGCGTCTTTGTGCGGCAGCGCGGAAGATGGATCGAATGACCAGTCGTCCTGGGCCGTCGAGATTTGTGGTGCAAAAGGCAGTGCGGCAGCAGCAGCACTTCCGACCAGTAGTTTCCGGCGCGTAATCATTGGGATCCCCCTCGGTAGTGATTCTCCTAAAGATAGCGCATTCCGGCCACGGTGACAGGGGCTGGCAAAGCGCTTGACACGTTGGGCACAATAGGTAACCATATCGTTACATGATTAATGAACGCAACATGGACGCAGTATTCCAGGCACTGGCCAACGAAAGTCGGCGGCACATGCTGGACATTGTCCAGGAGCGCGCGGGCATTGGCGTTGGCGAGCTCGCCAGTGAATTCGACGTCAGCCGCATCGCAGTGATGAAACATTTGCGGGTCCTTGAGCAAGCCGGCCTGATCATCTCTGAAAAGGTCGGTCGCACCCGCCGGCTCTATTTCAACGCCATACCGATCCAGATGATTTATGACCGCTGGACCTCGGAGTACAGCGCTTATTGGGGCAGCGAAGTCACGAAACTGAAGAATCGCGCCGAGAGCCGCGCGCAAACCGAAACGAAGAAGAAGATAGTCAAATAATGAACCAGGAAACGAAATTCGTAGAACGTGCTTTTTACAAAGTGCTGATTCAGGCACCGATTGAGACCGTCTGGTCGGAGCTCGTCAATACTGCCTCACCGCGTCCCTTCTTCTGGAACTCAAAGTGGGATGCAAAAGAGTTGGCACCAGGTAATGCCTATCGAGTGATATCCGGCGACGGCAAAACCGTCGCAGTCGTCGGCGAGATTCTGGAGATGGACCCTCCCCATCGAATGGTCACGACATTCCGCCTGACTTCGCTTGACGATCCTGCCTCTAAAGTCACCTACACATTAAAGGAGATGGACGGCGCCACAGAATTCACCCTGATTACCGACAATATCCTCGCTGGCTCCAAGAGCGAGAACTCGATGGCGGACGGCTCCCGGTTCATCACCCGAAACTTCAAGGCATATGTCGAAACCGGACGGGTAACGTTTGGCGCTCGCGTCATGCTTGCGATGTTTCGGTTGATGGCGCCGTTTACACCCAAGTCGATGAGTGCCGCCAAGTGGCCGCTTGGCCGTAGCGAATAAGGGAGAACACGATGCCGAAGTCGCCGGAAGAACTGGCCAACACGATGATTGCCAACATGAAAGAGAAAACCGGCAAAACGCTGAAGCAATGGATTGTGTTAGCGAAAAAAATGGACGCGAGCAAGCACGGCGAGATCGTCAAAACATTAAAGTCTGATCACGGCATGACGCACGGCTTTGCCAACCTGGTCGCGCACAAAACTTTGAAGAGCGATGCGGGTAGCGCAACTACGGACCTGGTCGATGCACAGTACGCCGGCGCCAAAGAAAACCTGAAGCCGATCTACGACGCGCTGATCAAAGCGGCAAAGAGTTGCGGTGACGTTGAGATCGCACCGAAGAAAGCCTATGTAAGCCTGCGCCGCTCCAGGCAGTTTGCGATCATCCAACCATCAACAAAGACAAGGGTGGACCTGGGGCTAAATATGAAAGGAGAACCATCCAAAGGCCGCCTCGAAAAGTCTGGCAGCTTCAATTCGATGGTTAGCCACCGGGTGCGCCTGGAGAAGGCGGCGGACGTCGACAAGGATGTCAGGAATTGGCTAAAGAAAGCGTGGTCGGGTGCTTAGTCCTGACGCGAAACTGACTTGCCGTTCCGAATCAGAACCGACGCGTGTCGTCAGGGCGAGCGAGAAAAGGCATCAGTGGCAGCATCGGGTGACATCCCCAGGCTGATCAGAGCAAAGTTCGCGAATATATGGCCGCACGGCAGCTTAATCCGCCTGTTTCGCTGCCGAAAAACCCGATTAGCGACTGAACCGGGCCGATTCGAGCGCGAATGTCTTTGCAGATCATATGCTTGCTGAGGTCCGACCCCGATCTTTGTATATACTGATCGACTGATTCGGGAGACCACGTGAAGAACACCCAATTGTTAACCGCTCTGATTTTGCTGCTGGGCATGCCGTTTGCCTATGGTGCCGACTTTCCGGAACGAAATATTCGACTCGTCGTGCCCTTCGAACCCGGTGGCGCCGGCGACATCACTTCGCGAATAATTGTGGAAGCGGCAAACAAGTTGCTGGACCGAAGAAAGATTACGGTTGTCAACCGCTCGGGTGGCGGCGGCATCGTCGGCCAGACGTTCGTTGCTCGTGCACGTGCCGATGGGTACACAATTTTGTCGATGACAAGTTCGGTCGTAACCAATCCAACGTTGAAGGGTGCGAGTTATTCTGTTGATGACTTCAAGCCGGTCGCACTTTACAACTTCGACCCGGATGTCATTGCGGTATCGACCGATTCTCCATTTGCAACGATTGACGATTTGATCGCCGCTGCAAAGACCCGCAAACCGAACATGGTGACTGCCGGCATTGCCACAGCGCATCACATGGTCGGACTGGCGATCGAGCAAAATACTGATCTCGAGTTTAACTACCTGCCCATCAGGGGCTTTGGCAATCAACTACAAGCCGTCATGGGAAATCATGCCGATGGCGGTTTCTGGCCGTTGGGTGAAGCGGCAACGCATGTACAGGGTGGCAGCATACGCATACTTGCGGTTGCCGCAGAGGAACGCGATGAACGCTTTCCGGATGTGCCGACATTCCAGGAGTCCGGTTTGAACGTACCGGTCTGGGCGACGTTTCGTGGCTGGGCTGTTCCCACCGGGACGCCCGATGACATCGTAGAGGTGCTTGCCGATCTGCTGGCGAAAGTGCATGAGTCGCCGGAGTACCGGCAGAAAATGGAGTCCGCCGGATTTCAGCCGGTTTACCGGAACGCCGAGGACTTCAAAACAGTGATCAATGATTACAAAGATCTAACCAACGAGGTAATTGCCGCACACGACCTGGCAAACTGATCTGTCGACGCCAACAACTAATAATAAGAACAAAATTTGTCCAACATTAACAACAAGCCAAAAATAGACGGGCGTGATGTTTCCGCTGGCGCGCTATTGCTGATCACCGGGGCAGTCGCTGCATACCTCGCTGTCGACTTTGACACCGAGTCACGGATGTTCCCCCTGGTCGTTGCAATACTGCTCGCGGTGACCGGAACAGCGATCGCTATTCATGCTGTTCTGAAGCCAAACTATGACGAGGCGGCGCAACACAAATTCTCCAGCGTGATCGTGGCAGCATTGATCGTTGCGGCATGGGCGGTGGCGTTTTCCGGTGGCGCGGGTTTTGTATTGCCAACGTTCGCAATGCAGGCAGCACTCATCTGGCTAACAGGGCTACACAGGCCTTTCCACGTTGTTGGCATTGCCGCACTGATTACCGTACTTGCCTACCTGTTGTTCGTCAGCTTGCTCGACGTTCCGTTGCCGCCGTCATTGTTGCCCGGCGCGTTAGAGGGATTCTGACTTGGACCTGATCGCAATCGGGTTCTCAACGCTCTTTGAACCCGCCGTACTGATGATGCTGGTTGTCGGCCTGTTCGCCGGCCTGATTGTCGGCTCAATTCCTGGCATAAACGACAACATCGCATTCGCCGTCTTCATTCCGTTCTCATTCGCCATGCCAGCTGCAGAGGCATTGGCATTGATGGTCGGCGTCTATTGTGCGGCGGCGTCGGGCGGCGCTATCCCGGCCATCATGATCAAGGTGCCAGGGACTGCGTCTGCTTTGTTGACGGCTATCGATGGCAATGCCATGGCGCGCAAAGGTCATGCAGGCAGAGCCCTGTCCATCGCCATCACCTCTTCCGTTGTCGGCGGCACCGCCTGCTCGCTGGTACTACTCCTGTTTGCACCCATGCTGGCAAAGATGGCCCTCCTTTTCGGTTTTGTAGAAACCTTTGCATTGACCGTACTCGGCCTGTCTAGTGTCGTTGGCCTGCTCGCCGGCAATATTCTGCGCGGCCTGGCGTCTGCTTTGATCGGCCTGTTCGTATCAACCATCGGCTTTAGCCTCATCACGGGTTATCCCCGCTACACATTCGACAACGTTAACCTGATCGAGGGCGTGCCATTCGTGCCTTTATTGGTTGGCCTGTTCGGTGTCGCGTCCGTTTTCGAACTGATCGCCGACATTGTTCGCGAGAGAGGCGAATCTGGCGAGTCGCGTGCCTTGCCGCGCATCGGCTCCTTGCGACTGAGCCGGTCGTTGGTAAAACGTCTGGCGCCCGTCTGGGCGACCAGCGCCACCATTGGCAATGTAATCGGCATGCTGCCCGGCGCCGGTATGCTCATGGCGATCTACCTGTCGTACGACCAGGCGGCGCGCAGATTCAAGCGCCTATTTGCGCAACGTCCCGACGAACCGAAATGGGGCGAAGGCACACCGGAGGGCATTGCCGCACCTGAATCAGCGAACAACGCGGTGACCGCAAGCTCGATGGTGCCGCTGTTGTCTTTGGGGATCCCCGGCAATTCAACCTCTGCGTTGTTCATCGGCGCACTCGGCATCCAGGGAATGGTGCCCGGACCGCTGCTGTTCTCGCAGAATGCCGACATCGCGTGGATGATCATTGTGGCATTCCTCGTGGCTAACTTGCTGATGTGGCCGATTGCTTTTGTCGTCATCAAATCGGTTTCGCGAACGGTCTTTGCGATCAAGAAGGAAGTCCTGGTCGGCGCCATTACCCTCCTGTGCATGCTCGGCGCCTATGCAGATGGGGCCAACAGTTTTAATATCTGGGTCGCACTGATTGCGGGAATGATCGCTTACCTGATGAAGCTCGCGAACATTCCGCTCGGACCGGCAATCCTGGGGCTGGTTCTTGGCGGCCAGATGGAGTCTGCCTTGTCCAATTCCCTGTCTATTTCCGGTGGTAACTGGCTGGTGTTTGTAGACGTCAGGAATCATCCGCTCAGTGCGGCTATGATTGCCATCGCGATATTGATGTGGGTCGTCCCGGTCGTGCGCCACTGGCGAAGTCGCGCCACAAGTTAAAACAGAATGAATCAACGGCGACCTTGAGTTGCCTGGAGAACACGATGTCAGATATTCAGAAATTACGTACCGACCTCGCAGAAAAACTCGTCGCCGACACCCGGGCGCTAAGCGATGCACAAGAAGTAGACCGTGACAGCCTGGACAACATTCGCGGTCAACTTCAGGCGCTGGCGGCGAAACGCGAATTGTGGTCGGAAGCGGACTATCCGCCGCCCGCGAAAGATGAATTGCATAATCGTTACCTGATCGCTGACGAACCGGGTGGCGGCATATCGCTTTACCTCAACGTGGTTCGATCAGGCAAGAAAGTGCCACCGCACGATCATACGACCTGGGCTTGTATTGCCGCTGTAGAAGGTGTCGAGCACAACATGTTCTATACGCGAACCGACGACCAGACGACCGTAGGAAAGGCGACTCTGCAGATGGACAATGTCGTTGCGGTCGGACCGGGAGACGCGATCGCGATGATGCCGGACGACATACACACTTTTGAAGTGCGGGGTGATCAAACCATTCGCCACCTGCATTTCTATGGGCGCCCGCTCGAATCACTTTCAGAACGCAAGGCCTATAACTTGGAAGATGGCACCTACAAGATCATGGACGTTGGCGTGAAGACCATTGTCTGAGCAAGCAGTATGAATTCGATCACCGCCCGTGAACTGAAGCCGGTTTTGACAGCGGGGGATGAAATTGCGCTGCTCGACGTGCGCGAGCATGGACAATACGGAGAAGGCCACCCCTTCTTCAGCATCCCCTTCCCTTACAGCCGCCTGGAAGCGCTGGCCGCAGCCCTGCTGCCATGTAAATTCACGCGCATCGTGGTGTTCGATGACGCGGATGGTGTAGCGGCCAAAGCGGCAGCGGTCCTTGTTGCGCTCGGCTATCGCAACGTGTCTGAACTTGAAGGCGGTGCACCAGCGTGGACCGGTGCGGGGTACACCTTATATAAAGGTGTCAACGTCATTTCAAAAACCTATGGCGAGTTGCTCGAGCACGTCGCTGACACGCCGAGAATGACGGCAGCCGAGGTCAATGCGCTCCGTGAGCGAGACCCGTCGGTCGTCGTGCTGGATGGCAGGAATCCTGCCGAGTACAGAAAGATGTCACTTCCCGGCGCGCTGTGTTGTCCCAATGCCGAACTGGGCTATCGAATCCAATCGCTTGTTCCCGACGAATCAACCACGGTCGTCATCAATTGTGCCGGACGAACCCGCTCCATCCTTGGTGTTGAGGGTCTGCGTGTTCTCAATACTAAAAACCCTGTTATTGCACTTGAGAATGGTACGCAAGGCTGGCGACTGGCCGGATTCGCTCTGGATCGCGGCGCCGCGCCGCAAACATTACCCGAACCGGACGACGAGCAGATTGCGGCACTTGGCGCTACCGCACGGGCGCTTATTGCTGCGAGCGGGCTTGCGTTGGTGTCCCTAAAAACAGTTAATCAATGGCTGCACGACGATGAACGATCAACCTACCTGCTTGACGTCAGAACGAAGGCCGAATTTTCAACGGCGCACTTCCCCGGCGCACGTCACGCGCCTGGTGGACAACTGGTGCAGGCAACCGATCAGTATGTAGCGGTGAGAAACGCACGAATTGTGCTTAGCGACGATAACCAGTTGCGCGCGGCGACCACCGCGATTCGCTTGCAGGACATGGGTCACGATGTTTACTTGCTCGATGCTGACGCGCGTGCTGCGGAATCGGACGAACACTCCGACGATTCCGACGGAGCTTCATCTGCCGATGCCGCTTTCCCCCATATCGATGCAACGCAATCGATGGCCATACTGGATGCGTCACCTGGAATGACTTACCGGGATGGTCACATTGCCGGCGCACGGTGGATCACGCGTGCCCACCTGGAAGAAATGCAACTGAGTGCAAACGAACCTTTGATCGTTACCGGGCAAGACGAAATTTTGCTGGACGGTGTTGCCACCGAACTCCGGACATTAGGGTTTGACAACTTTCAAACCTGTGTCGGTTCGCCAAAGACATGGACCGACGCCGGACACGAGGTCGTTGCCACGCCGGACATTCCGACTGAAGAAGACTGTATCGATTACCTGTTTTTCGTTCACGATCGGCATGACGACAATATGGACGCCGCTCGTCGCTACCTGGAATGGGAGACGGGCCTGATTGCGCAACTGGATGAACAGGAACGGTCGGTGTTGAATCCGCGTGCACATTTTGATCTGGTCGGGAAAAGCTGATGCGACGAGAGACGAAGCTATTGCACTACGGCCGCGGGAAACTTCCTGCTCCGGCAAATCCTCCTGTCGTGCGGGCGTCGACAATTTTGCACGACAGTGTTGAGAGCTACGTTGACACACTGAAGCGACGCGATGCTGATGACAGCGTGCTGTCTTATGGCCGCCGCGGCACAACCACTGCGCACGCGCTGATGCAGGCCGTCAATGATCTCGAAGGCGGCGACGGATGCTGGTTGTTTCCAACCGGTGTTGCTGCGATCGCGACGACATTGCAGGCGTTTCTGCATCACGGCGATCACATGCTAATAACTGAAACTGCTTTTCACGCAACAAAAACTGTCTGCGAGAATTTCCTGAAACCCAATGGCGTTGAAGTCGATACGATTCCCTGGAACGCGACGGACCTGACGAAGTGCATCAAACCTGAGACGAAGGTCGTTTTCGTTGAGTCGCCCGGTTCGGATACGCTCGAAGTGACGGATCTACCGGCGCTTTGCAAAAGTGCTCACGAGCATGGCGCATTGGTGATTGCTGACAATACCTACGGCTCAGGCTGGCTCTATCGTCCTCTGCAGCTCGGGTGTGACGTTTCTATCATCGCCGGAACGAAATACCTGAGCGGTCATGCCGACGTAATGATGGGTGCGGCAACCGCGTGTGGCGAGGCCATTGCACCGTTAAGAAAAGCCGTCCTGGTCAGTGGCCAGACGCTGGCGCCGGACGAGGCCTACGCGACGCTGCGCGGAATGCGTACATTGAACCTGCGTATGGAACGCCACCAACAAAATGCACTAGAGGTGGTTCGCTGGCTCGAAGCTCGAGATGAAGTGACCTGCGTATTGCATCCGGACTCGCCGCAGCACCCCGGGCACGAAACATGGCAGCGCGACGCGACTGGCTCGAATGGTCTCATCACCGTGGTATTCAAAGACGACTTTGATGTCACCGGCTTCCTGGATAGATTGAAGCTCTTCTCGATCGGAAGTTCGTGGGGCGGCTTCGAAAGCCTGGCGAAAACGGTGAAGTCGCCGACCTATCACACCAACGCTGGCACGCAACGCAGTCAAAACATTGTGCGATTACACATCGGCCTCGAGCACATAGCCGACATTATTGAAGACCTGGGAACTGGGGTCGGACCTCGATAGACCATTGAAAATTAAGGGAAGACAGGTCCATTTCTGCATTGATATGCCGTTAATCGCCCGTTTTGATACTGGAAATCGCAATTAGCGATTGTCTATGTCCTATTAGCATCCGGGTGATCGAATCTCGTTGTACCGACTTACGTCCCAGGCGACGCGTGTGCGACAACTCCTGCTCGAATGTTATTGAGATCCAAGTTGGTCAGGTATCGAGTCGACTAGCAGTCTGTCCGTGCCATGGTTATGTCGATGGACGAATTGCTAAACCCACTAGCACACAAGTTTCGGTTCACTCTGGCCACGGTAGCTTAATTCACTAATTTGGCATCAAAAGCATCAGATTAGCGACGAAAAAATGTCTGTTAAGATATCAATGTGACAATAAATCATTCACTTACTGCGGTCCGACCCCGATGCCGAACTGACCCCGATGCCGAACTGTTTTGGCTTCTGGCCAAGACGCTGTACATTAAAATGCCGGCGAAGCCTTGAATGGGAGTAGGGTAATGCGATCAATCGTTTCGAGGATCCTTTTCCTCTTCATGATTATCGGGGTGTTATTGGCCATACCGGCGATTGCGCAGGTCGGGGATCCGGCGGTGCCGGTGCCCGTGTTCGACGAGGATGGTGTATCTGTTGCACCGGTTGTCGTTGACGGCAAGGTTCTGGTCCGTGTGCGCGGCATGTCGCCCGATCCTGCCGCACAGCGTGCAATGCGCGTTCACGACCAAATCGTAGCCATCGCGTCCGATTCCACTATCGATCCATCAAGCGGACGACTGGTGCGTAACAACAATCAAGTTTCTGTCATTTTTGGTAGCAACACGGTGCTCGTGCTTTACCAAGCGGATGCGGACCTTGAAAGTGTCGAACTTGATGTGCTGGCTGATGCTGCGCTGACACGCATCGCAACTGCGATTACTGACTATCGAACGGTACGAAGCACCGAGCCACTGGCTCGATCAACAGGTCTCCTCGCAGGTATTACATTGGTGGCGGCATTGTTGATATTTTCCGTTATCAAACTGTTTTCCTGGTTCAATCGACTCATTGAATCACGAGTCAAAAATCATATTGATAGTCTTGAGAAGGCGTCGCACAGAATTATTGATACCTCGCAATTGTGGTCTTGGTTTGGTGGTCTCTTAAAACTATTGCGCAACATCACGCTGCTGACCATGGGTATCATCTGGCTCAATACAGCGCTCAGCATATATCCGTGGACCCGACCGTTCGCATCAGGTGTTTTCGAGTTGGTACTTGCTCCGTTAAAAGCGATCGGCATTGGAGCACTCAATGCTTTGCCGGACGTCACATTTCTGATCATCCTGGTTTTCGTCGTTCGTTTCATATTGCGTGTAGCGCGAACTTTTTTTGACCGTGTCGGTCGTGGTTGGATTCGGCTCGAAAATTTTGATCGTGAATGGGCACTACCAACGTACCGAATAGTCCGCGTTCTGATCATCGCGTTCGGTCTCGTCGTAGCCTACCCCTATATACCGGGGTCTGGATCAGACGCATTCAAGGGTGTGTCATTGTTTCTGGGTGTTGTATTTTCGATCGGTTCCTCGTCCTTTATCGGCAACATCATTGCTGGCTACAGCCTTACCTATCGACGCGCGTTCCGGAATGGGGACCGGGTCATGATCGGAAACCTGGTCGGCGATGTTGTCGAAACAAAAGTACTGAGTACACGTCTCAAGTCCATCAAGAATGAAGAGATCAACATCCCGAACCTCGAAGTGCTATCGAGTCACGTCATCAATTTCAGCAGCATGCAGGAAGAGCACGGCTTGATCTTGCATACGGATATTGGCATAGGCTACGACGTGCCATGGCGCCAGGTAGAGGCCTTGCTGTTACTTGCCGCCGAACGTACGGAAGGCCTGAAAGACGATCCACGACCTTTTGTATTGCAGCGTCAGCTCAACGATTCTTCTGTTCATTATGAATTGAATGCCTATAGCGATAAGCCCAAGAACATGAATGCTGTTTACAGTGAACTACACGGCAACATCCAGGATGCATTCAATGAACATGACGTGCAGATCATGTCACCGAACTATGATCGCGACCCGGACGCTCCGAAGTTGGTGCCCAAAGAGAAGTGGTTCAACAGTCCAGCGGTGCGGCCTGAGTAACGGGGTCGGACCTCCGTATGTTATTGAAAACGAACGAACAACAGGTCCATTTCCGCATTGGTACGCCGTTAATCGCCCGTTTTGATACTAAAACCAGCGATTAAGGATTGCCCGCATCCTGGAGGACCCACCTACTGCCGTTATCAACAGCATGTTTGTTGATGCCTCGGGCAGAAAGGCCCCGCTTGAACTCCAGCACATACATTTCCTCGCCAACAGCAAGAGATTCTGTCCACACGGGATCCCGTTGAGTGTGCTGAATCTCTCGATCAAGCTGGACATTCTGGAGCGTCGCCAGCTCTTTGTTCGATCGCGCGTCAAAATAGAATCTAAGCCCGTCGAAGTCGATCACCCCCTTTCGGCCCCAGGGAGATTGAATCTCGTTATACCCACACACTTCCCAAAAAGATGGGTGCTCAACGACTCTCGCTCGAACCATGTTGAGATCAATGTAGGTTAAGCATCGAATCAGGTGGGAGTCTGTTTGTATTGCAGTGGCGTGATACCGGTCCTCCCAGAAAGCGCCTTTGCGTTTTTTCCTGCGATTATATTCCTGGCCCGTCCGGCCGGCGATGAGCTGCATAGCTTGCGAGATTTCCCCGTTTCCCTGGTCGGCCAATAGCAAATGGACGTGATTGGATGTCACGACATAATTCAGAACGGACAGCCCATAGCGACGTTGTGCAACGTACAGCCAGTGTCGCCACCGCCGTCTGTCTCGTACGAATTTCAGGAGAAACTGCTGTCGGTGGCAGCGATGGGTGATATGCCAAACCCGGCCAGCGCTGAAATATCGGTTTGCTCGCGGCAACGTGGTTTAATCCATTGGTTTGGGGTCGAAAACGGAAGATTAACCGGTAAATACAGTCAATTTGAATACTAATATCTCTACAAATCAGCTACTTATTTTGGTCCGACCCCAATGTTTCGCTATGGCGGCCCTTTTGCTCGCGTGCACAAATGTCGCAGCAGGAACTGAGATCCACCGTTGTCTGCTGGATGATGGCACGGTCGCATTTCAGGAAACGCCGTGCGCCGTGCCCACTGTGGATGCCGACAAAGGCAGCGACGCTGGTGAGAATCAAAACGAAATCGGCACAACCGTCGCGGACGATGACGCGTTCGTCAATCCCTTCGACGAACCCGTTAACCCGCCGACATCCGCCGAACCAACACATCCCGATCCAGCGTCGCAGGACCGTGCCGAGTGCGAGAAAACAACGCGGGATGCAATCGACGCGATTGATCTCGAAATGCGACGAAACACCTACACAAAAGAAGAGGGTCAGGAATACCTCTCAGAGCTGCTCGTGTTGACGCAACAATTACGAGCCTGCAGTCGACTGTAGGCTGTTTCAGATCGACGCATGCCGCTCCGGTTCGCTGGCAACAAAATGTCAGATCACAATTGCTAGTAACAGGACTGGTCGGTGGGCAGCGCGTTCATCGTGAGCGCCAGCTAAACGATTTGACTCCCACTGGGTCGCTACCGCAGGGGATTTCCTGGGACAGTCTATCCCATCAACTTTCGCGCTAGAGAAAAATGCGTGCGGATAGCGGGTCGGACCTCCGTATATTATTGAAAATGAAGGAAAGACAGGTCCGCTCCCGTATTGGTACGTCGTTAATCGCTCGTTTTGATATCCAATTCATCGATTAAGGAATGCCTGCAGCCTGGAGAACCCACCGACTACCGTTATCAACAGCATGTTGGTCCGCTGGGGTCGAACCGAGGTTTGTTGCACTTTGATTTCAATTAATCGCGGTTCGACCCCAATTAGTCGTTTCACCGGTAAACGGAAAGTCAGCACCGCTAGATTGAAATGGGACCGGCGTGTCGCGATTGACAGCACCGTTGAACAGCGTGCTCGATACCGTACCTGTCACATCCGTGATGAAATGGCTCGGAAATATGCTTGTGTTCTCGGTAATCATATTCGAAAAATTTGTCAATGTTTCCGTGCTGGTGCTGATGACAAACGAACTACCAAGTGTTGTGATGACCGTATTCGGTTGCGTGCGAGAATCGATAGTGAGTGTCAGGCCTCCGTCCGAGTTATTGAAATCGGCACCTTCGGTCACTCGAAAGTTTCCCGCAACCAGCGAAACACCCAATACAATCCGTCCGGCGAGCAAATCACCGGAGAATTCGGTAAACGTCATTCCAACCTTTTGATCAATCCCCTACCCAAGTCTTACAAAGTTCGCCAGTCACTGAATCCAGCGTGCTCTGGTCCCTCGAGTGTCAACGTGTACGAATGGTCCGCGCCACGGCTTCGACGCATAAACGCCGAGACCGCCGTCGTCTTCCTCAGCAGTAGCTTCTGTTGGGTAATCAACCCAACTGGCCAATACCTCTGCGTCGTTGCGATTGACAAGGCCATCGCCATTCAGGTCATCCATCCGATAATCGCCATCTAAATCCACAAAAAAATCGGCAGCATCTCCGTAGATGTGTCGACTATAGGGGACGTTGCCAATTGATGCATTGTAATACGGCGTTCGGTAGCCACTCATAATAGTCAAACTGTCAGCACGAAAACCTTGCTCATTTACATCTGCCAGAATTTTCTCGAGCTGAATATACAGTTCTGGTCCTGGAACAACGTACTTTGGCCAATCACTCTCCTGCTTGGCAACAAACTGTCCAATTGTGAAATGTGGGCTGACCTGCCTATCCTGATTTGCCTCACTGACTTTCACAAACCCGACTGGGTTCGAGTAATCTGCGTTCGTCGATATGCCCTCGGGATCCGGATACTCATCAATTTGATACTCGCCGATCCGGCCGTTGACCATATCGGTCGTTGGCACCAAGACGAAAACATTAACTTGGATTGAAACCGCGCCGTTGACTTGTTCAAAAAACAACGTCGGACTCGCATCCGGGTTTAGTGGTGCAATCCAATGTCTGCGTCCACTCGTAACTATCGATACGCGTCCTTCGGTTGCGCGAACATTTGAGAACACGCCCGGCGCAAAGTCTAGAAATATCTCCTCGCCCGGTAATACGAAAAAAGAACTAATCGCGAAAGGAATCTGACGATTGTTTATGGATACAGGCTCATCAATCACCGTCTTTCGATACAGGTAATATTCTGTCGCGTCCGAGAAAATGGGTTTGACAAAAAAAAGGAACCCGCACAGGAAACCTACTAAGCCGGCAAAGACTCTCATCGGCTTACTGAAGTAGATGCCATCTGCAAACCTGGATTAACAGGAAACGGGGCTAGTCGGGAAGACGCGAGCATGTGGCGTGATGCCAAATCGTGACCATAGATGTCGTCAAAAAACCCTGCCTCACCGTTCTCGGTTGTAGTAACCGTAAAGTACGTAATATGTACCGGTACCGGTGTGCCCAGATTGACGTAGTCTGGTCGTTTTCCGTGCATAGCGGTAGCAACACGATCGCCGTTCCACTCTGGATTGTCGGCGAGCAGCGCAGCGGCTAGTTCGGCCGGGTATTCGACCCGAACGCAGCCGTGACTCAGCGCTCGACCGGAACGCGCAAAGAGGCTGTCCGCAGGCGTGTCATGAAGATAGACGCTGTATGAGTTTGGAAATATGAATTTCACCAAACCCAGTGAATTATTGTTACCTGGCTTCTGACGAATCCGATACGGAAAGTTTTCTGCCGTCGCATTTTTTAGTTCGAGACTGTCTGCAGAAACTACACCGCTCTCGCCAACAACTTCATAGTTTCCGCGGCGAAGGTAATCTGGATCTTGACGCGCCTGCGGCAGCAATTCATTCACTGTGATGCTGCGCGGAACATTCCAATATGGACTGAATACCAGATACTCAATTGCGTCATTGAAAATCGGCGTTGGCGTGTCCTTGTCACCAACAATCACACGCATAGTCAAATCACGTTTTGCGTGTCTGGCGTAGCGCAAATTGTACGAAGGAACGTTCACGTGCACGAAACTTCCCGACGTCGGTAGCGGCGTGTTTCTCCAGCGCGCAAGATTGATTTTCGCCTGCGCTACTCGGGATTCCACGCTGCGATCAAGATGTGCAATCGTTCGATTTCCAGCCTTCCCGTCCGCATCAAGACCATGCAAGGATTGATATGTCAATACGGCATCGCGCAGCGTCTCATCAAATGCGCCAGCGCTGTCGTCCGCCTCGCTGTTCACCCCCAGACGTTGCCTGAGGATTGCAACGCGCTTATTCACCGTACCAAGTTCCAACGTAGAACCAGCTGCAATCACTGGCCAGCCCCCATCCGCACGGTCCTGCAAAAGGGTCGCCAGCAAATCCTGTAATGCTCGATAGTCGCGATGTTGCGGTATGAGCTCGCTAACAAATTCACCGAGCATCTCGCTAGAGAGTGCGGCATCTAATTGTGCATCTACCTCATCAATTTCCTGTTTTTGCACCTTGGCGCTGCCATACTTTAGATCAAGCACGTAGCCAAGCATTGCTCGCTTTGCGAACTCGGTGGCGAAAAGCACATCGGCCGGTGACATCTGTCGATCAAACAATGAGCGTTCAAGGTCAGACAGCGCTGCCACTTCGTAGTCACCCGCATTTAGTCCATGCACTTTCGCATCACGTAGCTCATCCAACACTCGTGACACGATTCGTCCCGCCATCACTTGCTCGTTGTTTCGCAATACGGGCTCCGAAATTGCTAACAGATACCCGGGTGCGTCAATTAGCTGCGCCGCCAGTTGTGTTTTTGAGGCTATTGGCGCGCTGATTTCGTTTCCATGTGCGGCAAAGGCGATAAGCATTGTGGCCACGGTGATCGAAAAGCTGGCGATTATTTTTGTTGTTCGTGTTGAAGTCAATTCTCTGTACCTAAAAAACTTGCTTAACTAGTTATTAAGCAATTTTCAGGCCAATCCAATTAGTCGATATTCAGGAACAAACAGAGATACCGTTCGCAACCGTAACCGGATGTCCATCGCATTTAGGCTATCGGTGACAGCTTATTGTCCAATTCAGCCAGCTCCAAGGCTTGATTGGGTGCCGGAATTTTTGTCAATTTCTTGGGGTCTATTGAGCATGCCCTCCCTATGTGCACGTCGCACTTTTTGCTTTGGCACTGACAAATTGACCGATTGCCACAGAAACTCCTTCGATCTGGTGCGGCGCCACGAGTATCTGGCTCAACTACCCGACAATGACTACAATGGTTTTCGCACGAAGTCGCAATCAGAATCATAGCGGTCGTTAGTACCACCAGGAGAGGCCAAGCATGAATATTGTCAGCAGAATTATTCTGACTCTTGCAATCGCGTGTATGCCCGCGTGCACCACATTCGAAGTAGAAGGCAATGGCTCAATCACGCCTGCGGCGATAACAGGCAGCGAGACCGTACATGGGTCGCTGTATGGATTTTATTGGCAGCCTGTCACAGTCGAAAAATGTGGAGTCGATAGCCTGTTTCGAGTTGAGTACCACACCAACGCAATCTTGCTATTCACATCCGTCGCGACACTCGGTCTTTATGTCCCACAAGCAGTCGAATGGTGGTGCAACTCCCCGTCTGTCGATGACGAAGATGAAGAAGTATGGGATCCCACAGCCGACTCAATCACGGAGTAGACGGTATGGCAGATACCAAAAATATCATAGTCGGCCTTGATGGAACGTGGAACGAACCCGAGTTGCAGCCGGACGGGACAGTGACTGGCACAAATGTCGTTAAATTCCTTTCCGCACTGATGAAGCGTGGCCAGTCCCAACATTATGAAAGCGGTGCGGGCACGCGGGCCTGGGAGGCACTCCCAGGTGGCATTTACGGCTACGGCCTGGATAAGCGCATCCTCGGAGCCTATCGATTCTTGCGGCGCTGTTTCAGCGAGGCAGATGTCGACAGAGAAAATACCAAGTTGTTTCTCGTTGGCTTCAGCCGTGGCGCTTACGCAGCGCGACGATTGAGCGGACTGATTGCGCACAGTGGCATTCCGGAGAAGCCTTCAGATATTGAGCGTGGTTGGCAGATTTATCTGAATCGTGATGCCGGCAGTGCAAAGGCGTTAAAAAATGAAGGTCGATTTTTCGATGTGCCGATTGAAATGGTCGGCGTTTGGGACACCGTAAAGGCGACGAACGACCCCGACTACAGCGACGAATTCTTGAGTTCGAATGTAGTCGCTGGATATCACGCACTCGCCGTCGACGAATGCCGTAAGTTCTTCCCGGCGCTGCGTTGGCAGACGGACGGGCGAGTCAAAGAGATTTGGTTTTCCGGATCGCATTCCGATGTGGGCGGCGGTTGTGTGGAGATGGACTTATCCGACGTTTCGCTCGCATGGATGATTAATTGCGCAGCGCGACACGGGCTGCGTTTTAAGAAGAGCTACATGGAGCGCCATGTAAATCCAAAAGTGCCAGGCCACTTTCACGACTGTTTTACTGGTATATGGAAATCCTACGGGAAGAGCGATCGTCCTATCTCCACCGAATGCTCCGTTCATGCTTCCGTAGAAAAACAAGTCAGCACAACCGATGACTACGCGCCGGCAAACCTCCCCGCGAAACCAAACTATGTAAAAGCATAGTTTGAACCGCCCCGGTTATTCCGGAGACTCGTTAGTTTGAGTCAGGCCGCCATGGCTGACCCTTCCAGTTGCTGATAGT